>SKCR01027762.1:0-33762 GCA_019454045.1 Zanthoxylum bungeanum
CAAAACAGCAAAACAGTGAGCTAAGACGTTAACCAGTGAACCAGAGAAGTTGATGAGCTTTACCCTTCCGACGTCCGTGAAACGCAAGTCCGAAAGTCGGCAAAAAAGGTTAGACCTGAGGGTATTTTCCACATTCGTTTTCTGTTTTATTTTTATTATTTATTGAGTATTGTTCGCATAATTGTCATGTTAAAATGCATGTTGTGGCCCTCGAGTAGATAAATATGCATGTGTTACGAAATATTGTATGTTGTGGCCTTGGAATAAAATGAAAGATGTGTCAACTCTCGTGGTATATCGGATGGAAACCCGGACATAAATTTCATAGCCGATTCCGAATGGACGGTATTATGATCTGTACTCGGGATACAACTCCACGTACCGCTTGAGTAAACGGCATCTTCTTTTGTTTTATATTGCTTTGATTTATTTATTTTTCATCATTTGAATTCCGCATGTTACTTGTTTATGCATGATGTAATCGAGTGCATGCGCTTAGTAAGTCGGATTAAAGGTCCCCTATTTGGAGGGGTTAAAATCCTTTACCACGATGTTTTGCCGCGTCGGTTGATGTGTGTTCGATTGGATGTAAGATATGTTCAATCGGGCATACTATGTTTGATGTTATTGTCTTTATTTTTGTATGCATGACGCAATCGAGTGCATGGACTTAGTAAGTCGGATTAAAGGTCCCATATTTGGAGGGGTTAAAATCCTTTACCACGATGCTTTGCCGCGCCAGTTGGTGTATATTCGATTGGATGTGAGATGAGTTCAATCAGATACGTGAGGTCCCACATGGTGGATTTGTTTGTCTATGAATGTGTTGCATGCATTAGGTCTGGTTCCGTTTGAACACGTTCTCGAACGCCACACGAATGTGAACCTTCTGTTTACCGTTCGAACGCGTCCTCGAACGCTACGCGAACGCGTACGCATTTTCTTAGTGTTTCATGCATCAGGTCTGGTTCCGTTCGAACGCGTTCTCGAACGCCACACGATCGTGAACCTTCTGTTTACCGTTCGAACGCGTTATCAAACGCTACATGAACGCGCACGTATCTTCTTAGTGTTTCATGCATCAGGTCTAGTTCCGTTCGAACGCGTTCTCGAATGCTATACAAATGCGGACCTTCTGTTTACCGTTCGTACTCATTCTCGAATGCTACGCGAACCCACTGAACTGAGTTATTTTCATCAGATTTCGCACATAATTATCCCTAGTAGCTATTCCTTCGTATGATGAACCTGATTGTTTATATGCATTGTGCAAGATTATGTAGGTGTCGTTCATCTGTATTCCCCACAAGTATGAGTATAATGTGCTTGTTAACTTGTATGATTGACGTATGTTAATCTTTATGTATGCAAATTGAGACATAGATTACATGCAAATAGGCTGTATGCAAATTCGGATATGTGTTACATGTAAATTTAGATGAACTTGTTGATGTATGCATGAGAACTTAGAAGCATGATACTCTTAGAAATAAGTGTTACTTAAGCTTGATTAAATTATTGCACAAATCCTTTCATTACAAGTGACATAAGTAAGGGACCGTTCCGAACCCAATGGTTTGAGGTCTTCCCTTGCGAGGGGTGAGTGCGGCCTTAAATCTCATTTTCCTGGTCCACACCGGGTGGCGACTCCATTATTCTCCGGTTTAGTCCCCGAGCCTAGAACAGCATGCATCGCCCAGTTTCTGTGTTCCCACACCTGGGTTTGGGGATCTAAAATCTCTATATCCTTTTTGACATCTCTTTTCTATTGGAAACCTCCACCACTGATCCTGATTTCTTGCTTCTTTTGCCCTATGGCTACTCTTCATTATTCGGGGAACTCGCTGCCTATACGAGGTACTCAAGGACTATAAGGTCTGCTTGGAAAAAATTTCTGAGTAGGAAATGAATCTTATTTGGAGGGAATGAACTTTACTTGAGTCTACTCGGCATTTTTACTCTTGCTTAGGCTTGCTATATTCTCATTTACTACAAATTCCGGTGTTATCTTTTACTATCTAACTCTGTGTCTCTGATTCTTACTACTATCTGGTTACTTTAAGCATCTGTGCGTTCTCTTTTACTTTTTTTTTTTTTTTTTATAGATTTCTCTTTCTCATTCTGTGGGTAACTTTCTTAGCACCATATTTTCTGGTTTTATGGCTAAATTTGAACTTCTGTGAAAAGTTCAGGATGATTACAAAAATATCTTCAAAGAATATAGTTATTTCTAAGGAAATATACTTAAATAGCTCAGTAATTCTTACTAACCTGTCAATAGAACTTTGAGGACGTACTCGAGGATCGGATACCAGAGAGGTAGTGCCTCATATACGGGTATCCTGGACATACTGCGTATACAAGACCCCAGTACTCTGCCCACTGCAGTCACTGACTCCCTAGACCATGCTCTGATACCATCTTTGTAACATCATAAATCCGGGAGATGCTATCGGCAGGGAATAGACCGTACTATCCCCATAAGCCTCTGACTTCTGATAACATCTATTCTTATCTAACATATATATAAACACATGCATGAGACCATAGCCCAACTCATCAACCATGTATGCATAATATTCTTAATACTAAATACTCTGTTTAAATACACATTTCAATACTGAGAATAACTTTTATAATGCAATATACATGAGACCTTTACTGTATAACATATATGTTACTTGACATTCTCTAAATCTGACCGAATTGGTCTTTGTCCCTGACTTGACCTGATGGACCAACTCCCTAGTGACTGCCATCAGTATTCATCCTCTCGAGCTCATCCTCCAAGAATCGGGATAACAAAACACTGCAAGTGGGAGGTTAGATCGTTTGAGCGATCTAAGTGAGTGGACAATTTTTTATTTTATAATGAAAACTAGAATACTTTAATAAACCTGTGCCTTAGAAATCAATTCGAATCTTATCTGTAAACTTATATTTCTGAAAGCAATTCTATTTCTGAAAACCTTTGAGAAAATCTTTTCTTAAAGTCTCTGATAAAATTATTGTTTCTGAAAACATTCATTTCTAGAAAACTTTTCTCCGAAAACTGTTTCTGAAATCTGTATCTGTAAACTGATCTCTGAAAACTATTTTCTAAAAATCTAGTATCTGTCTTTGTAAAACCTGACGCGTGAGGGCGTTACGTATCGCCGTCCCCTCATACGCCTAACTAGAGCCAGAAGTGCAAATCCATGACATTGGGGCGTTACTTATCGTCGTCCCCCATAACATGTCACTATTATCCCTGAAACTAGTGGTCTTGAGGCATTACATATCGTCGTTCCCCAAGCCACTGAACTAGAACCGGGAGTACGGATCTATGCTACCCTCCAGGCTCTGAATCTAGGATTTAGGGGTATCTGTCATCCCTAGTCCTGAACTGCGTGTGCACACGATATCTGAATCTGTCAAATCCATGTCTAAGTCAAGTTACAAACTGAGGTGTGTTTTTTCCCGTGCCTCGAAAACATAAAATCATACTTCTGAAATCATTACTTTCTAAATCATTTCTCAAAATATTCTTTATCAAAATATATTTGAAAGTAAACTGGGCTAACGCCCTAAATGCGGAAAAGTAAGTCTGATTTTAAAAATAATAAAATGAAAATCAACTTAAAGAAAGAGTGTCCACACACTGATTCAGAACTTCCTGGTGACGCCTTGCGATAGTGGCGGAACCGCATCTCCCGGTGATAATCTAGAATTAGCAAAATTCGTTAGTATCAAGGTTGCAAATTTATACCCTTACTTAACAAAATTTATTCATTATTCATGATAACTCATCTACGCTATGTTACTAACATTTTAGGTGGTCTAAAATTTTTTACTACGCTCGTTCGAGGATCTCAAAAGCTACTTTGTAAAACTCAATATTCTGCCGTCTTTCTAGAAACTTTAGTGCACCAATACTAAATTTGAAAATTCGGTACACTTAATCGGGGTTGAATTTGGGGCTGAAATTTTAATAAAATACTCACTTATGTGTCTATTTTATGTTAGATTTTACGGATCATGATTGTGATTCCTAGAACTCAAGTTATGGGCTGAGGTTCAAGGGATATGCAACTGGAAAAACTGGGCACAAGGGCAGCAGATAGCCCGACTTCAAAAATTCTGCCCGGTCTCATCTTAAGTATAAGAATTCTATATTTTGGATATGTTACTACCTTATATGTCTAGTTAATCCAGAAATGTATGCTTCATCAATTGAACATCATAAACTTGACTTACACGTAACTCTTTATAGCCTGTCCGAAATGTGACTTCACTAAAATTTACTGCCCAACATACCAATTTCACCAATCTCTTAACTTTATTTAATTTTCACACAAGTAATTCTTATTACTCTCATCACCAGCCATTAACAAATATTATCAATTCACAAAACATACTTTTCCAACACATTCATATAAAATAAGCCAAAGACTTTAACCATTCACCTTTGAGTTATTAACTCCAAACAATTTAAAATCATGCTATAACATCTTTTAATGCATGAACTTTAACAATTTATCATCAAATCAACAAAAGTAGCTCCCCCAATATGTTAAGAAATTTGGCCACATACCCATTTTTCCACCTTGGAATTATTTATCCAAACTTAGGCATATACTACTCCAAACAACATCATAAACGTGTCTTGATGCCTAATTTGTACTCAATCCTTTCAAACAACAAAGCCCTAATTTTGTAGGGTTCATGGGTGGGAAAATTCAAGTGAAGAATGCATTCTTATTTTCTAAAATAAGAAGAAGAAAGAAGGAGAAGAAGTTTACTTGTTCAAAGAAAACTTGAAAATTCATCACATTTCAATGCACTTGAGAGTGAAGAAAAATTGAAGACTTTTTGGTTTGAAAGAGATGAATGGATAATGTGATATTTATAGACAAAGTGGCTGATTTTTTTGTGATGAAGTGAGTGGCTCAAAATTTGCCACATCACATAAATCTAGTCTATTCCCGAAATTACTATAGCAGCCAAGAAAATCACAAATTTTGACTTATTTCTGGTTCAAATTTGGAAAAATATTCAACGCGGACGGTTTCGGTCTCAGTCTTAGATTTCTGACGATATAAAATTTATAAAAATCAGAGTTCGTATGGAAAAATTACGGCTTATATGTACGCAATTCAGCCACCTCCAAATTCGCGAAGAATACGAACGACCTTTCTGAACTTTACAAGTCGAGGTCATCATATATGTTTAACAATCTCTTCATCGTAGGCTATTCGAGTTGTACTTAAGAAACATAGACTACAACGTCAAGTTTTCGAGGCACACATCTCATATTTTCAACATGTCCATGATTCTTTACAACTAATCAGAACACTATTTCTGATACATGCGATCCACCCTAGGTGATCGGCCTTGGCCAAAGTCTTAAGAATTGTGACTTACTTACATGAAATGATACACATAAGGGTCAATGGATCATGTCTTTATACACACTTGATTAACGAGTGTATCGGTCCTCACCATCGAACATCTAGCGGTCAGACCAAGAAATGTCTCATACATATATGGCGTCGATATATGGAGGATCACACACAAAATCAACGCTATCTTATAGTCAAAAGATCACATATGCTACTCGACTATAGGAGATTCCTATTGACGGTGGTGTGTACTTCCAACTACACATGTGAGTCATTCAGTATTCACTCCAACGAATACTTACATGTCTATACGAGCTTCTCTTGCTCATGATACATCGGGTTAAATCATTAGAACTCAAATTCAAATATACGACATATGCTAATCTTCTAGGTTATAGGAATTCGGCCGTATTCCAAAACCAACAACTAGAAAAATTTACCTTAAGAATAGTTTATAATAGTAATATTATCCCAACGTCAGACCACCCAGTGTCCAGTATTACTAAATGACTCGCGCACCATCACACACTCACATGCCCTTGAGCCTCTGACTTTATGACTATTATCAACTCTACTAATCTTGTCTCAAATATAGACTCATACATAGGGACCATTGCCCAACCCAACGACATAGAATACATTTTAATAGTTATAATTTTATACTCAATATTACTTCTCTTTACAACTCTGTTCATGAACATTTTTAACACGTTACAAAGACTTATACACTACTAATGACTGACATGCATATTTACTTTGACAGTGACTATGCTGAACCTCTGTACTCGACCTAGTGGATTCAAACACCCTAATGACTGCCATCAGTATCCATCCTCTCGAGCTTGTCCTCCGGGTAAACCTGCAAAACAGAAACATTGAGAGTGGGGGTTAGATCGTTTAAACAACCTAGTGAGTGGACAATTAACAAATGAAAACTGAAATGCTTTTATGAAGCATTCATTTTTCTGAAATTAAATTCATCTCAAGAAAACTGCTCTTTTCTGAAAACTCTTTCTTGTTTGAAAACACATCTCTTTTTGTGAAAATTCTTCTGGAAATCCTTTTTGTCTGTAAAACTATGAGATTCTCATAAAACTGTTTCATAAAAACTATCTTTTCTGAAAATCATAACTCTGAGAATCTTTAAAAAAACCTGACGCTTGGGGGCGTTACGTATTGCCGTCCCCCAATATCCCTAAACTAGTATCTTGGGGAGTTACATATCTCTGTCCCCCAAGCCTTTCAACTAGAGCCATGTGTGCAAATCCATGTCATTGGGCCGTTACGTATCGCCGTACCCCAATGCATACCACTATGTTGTCCCTGAATCTAAGGTCTAGGGACATTACATATCGCCGTCCCCTAACCCTGAAACTAGGATCTAGGGGAGTTACATATCGCTGTCCCCTAGTCCTGATCTACATGTGCACATGTTATATCCGTCAATTTGAATAACCGTCAATTCTAATAAGTCACATGATGTGATCCAGAATGAGCTCTGTTTGTTGGGCCAAGTTAACTTGAAGTTGTGGCTGAATGCATGGCTTGGTCAAATTGGTGTATTTGGGCCATTTTGGTGGATTTGGAAGATTCCTTAGGTTCTGGAGTTTGTTCCATGCATGAGACTTTATGTGATGGCTTTATAATGTCTAAAGCAATATTGGAATGGGTCTTCGACGTGCATGGGCTGCCTTGATTGATTTTGGGCTTTATTTCCGAATGGTGCACTAGCAGTGGCGGGATTTGCGCAATCTTCATATTCTTGGACGTAACTTTCTCGTCCGATGTCTGATTTTGGTGATTCAAGTTGCACTGGAAAGATAACTCGTAGATCTACAACTTTTAAGCTTATATCAAAGTCCATTTCAGATGTCTTCTTGGTCAAAATGAGGACGCAAGATATCCCTACGGTTCCTATATTTTATAATTTTTTAAGGTTATGTGTTGTTTAAGTGCTGGGCCGAACTTTAATTATATTACAAAACCCATGCATGAAATTTTAAAGTATTTTATGTGTTATTAGGTTTATTTTACTAGGGTTTTATTATATTTGGGTAGAATTAGGGTTAGCCACCTATTTAAAGGAGCATTATTCATTGTAATTGGGAATTAACTAAGAACATTTTTTTACAAAACAAAGTGATTTGTGTCATCTTGAGGGAGTGGATTCTTCCTTGGTTCTACGGAACAAAAGCTTATCAACATGTGGCAAGCATTGTGGCACTGTATCGCTATTCAAGATTCTCCAAAGAAATAAAGAAAGGTTCTTAAGGGCAAAGTTCTTTAAAGGTTGGACTTGATATTGGAAGGATTTTGTTCTTACAAAATCAAGATTCGCGGTTCTTGGGGCTTAGAACACGTGGAGGGGTTTGCTTGGCTTTGTTCCAGGCAGGTTTCTATCATCACATATGAGGTGGGGTTTTCCCCTATGCCTCCAAAAATCAATAAAATCATTATTTTACAGTCAAAACTTTCTGAAGTATTTTCATTCATAATGTAACTGAAATAAACTTGGCTAACACCCTATGCACTGAAAAGTAAGTCTCATTTCAAAAACAATTAAATAAATATCAACTTGAAAAGAAAAAGTCCACCCACAGATTTGAAAAAGTCCATTTTGTTAAGAAAGATTTTGGTTTCTGCCGATAATCTATAATTGATTAACTTAATTAGTACATAAGCATGAATATGTTTCAAAACCATTATCACTATATGACGTATTGTGTTTGTGACATGCCATAATGCGTGTATGTACGCCGATACTAAACCCTTAGGATGTCCTCTAAAATTCTAGGATGAAATTGAAATGTGTTAAAACTGATCCTGGAAAAAGGGTACGCGTAGCAACGCCAGACGTTGCGCGACACGACTCCTACTTGATCAGACCTGAGGCAGAGAGCATTTGCTTGTTACGCGTCGTGAAGCTCGGTGTTGAACATTACGAGGCTCACATAATCAGACCTGAGGCAAAGAGCATCCTCATGACCCACGTCGCGATGTCAAGTGTTTAGCATCGCGATGCCCACACCATTCGACCTGAAATATGGGGCATCTCAAAACTCCGCGTCGCAACTCTATCCCATACGCGACGCGACACTGGCCGGATTACAGGCAAACCTTAAATTCTCCACTGCCAAATTCGAAAATGCAATACCAACACCCCACTCTACAACCTTCACACAAACACTTCTTTAAATTTCAACACTCAAACATGCTATGTCAATATACCATCATCAAGGTAAACCTCTAATCTCATAAATCTTAATTTAGCTCAACATCTAGGATTTCCATAAATTTAGACCTTTCTCAATACAATCAATTTTCTAGTTCATTATCTACCTAGATGCAATCCTTAATATGCCAATAACACTAACATAGCATCATGTCATCAAAACTCCCCAATCCAAGTTTTGGGTCAAGATTTACTTACCTCAACTAACTTGATTTCCTTAACCAATCAAGTATTCTAAGCTTGCTATTCCTCTCCTTAGCCTGTTGTGAGTTGATTTGCATTTGCTTCCTCTTTAAATTTGGTTTAGAACATGGTTCTCTCTTTCTCTATTCCTTCTCCCCCCCCCCCACGTTTTCTTCTTCTTTTCAACTTTAAGGGATGAATGAATAGTGTCCCTTATTTATACTAGGGGCTGATTTATTTAATGATTTAATGGTAAAACAAAATCAGAAATTTTGAGAATTCTATAGATTAGTCCTTGGGTACTATTCATCCAAATTTTTTAGCTATATTTTTGACCTTGTTCGGTTCCGAATTTCGAATATCGTTCAACAAGAATGTTGTAGGTCTCGGTCTTAGATTTCCGGCAATATAAAATTTATAAAAATCAGAGATCGTATGAAAAAGTTATGGCCTAAGTAATAAGGGTTGTACGGAGTAGAACTGAAAGTGAATTTTGTACGAAACTGTAAAAAATTCACCGAATGTTCAGAAAGTAATTCACGAGCACATACACTATTGAGTATGATTTATATCACGTATTATGCCACCTATAACATAGCAGTCGTCGGAATTACCGGGGTATTACACAAAACAGATGACATGTCGTCTTGTTGTTTTGTACATGTATGACATTTGTGTTTTTCAACTTGAAAAGGATTGACATGTCAGTTACCTCTAGAAAATGATCTTCTCCCAGCTATCAATTGAGATGTCTTCTGTTGTTGCACTTAGTGTACGCCATGTCATACAATGTTGCTATTCTTTTACTAAGGACATATGACATGTCGTCCGATAATAATGCAGGCGAATGACATGTCGTTTCCGTCATCCGAGAGCAATTTTCTAGGAAAATCAGATTCGATTATCCAAATTTTAAGGTCCATATTTTACTCAATTTTGATCCAAATTAAAAAAATGATATGCCAAATTAAAGATCATATGTCCTAATTTTCAAAATAACTCAGAATATATTACTAATCATTTTGTACAGAGAGATATTATGGCTCAAAATTGGACAAAATCAATCTTGAGAAAATGAAAATAGATTGTATGTTCTTCATTTTTTATACATGATCAGTCGTTTTTGCGAAATTTAACAAGGTACATACATCAAGGTTCTAATACCAGTGTTAGAAAATATCCCAAATATTCATGGAACAAATCCATATTTAAAGTTAGTGGGAAAGTTATTAAAAGGCGCAAGAGCACCAAACTTAACATGTATTACTAATATAATACATATAAAATGAATAAACAACATGAAACCACAACATGATTATACCTTGTTTATGCATAGAATTCGTCACTTTTCTTTTGTGATTTTGATAACCATCATCATTCATCTCATTATCACATTTGGCTTCCTTTTATAGGAAGCCAAAATGTGGTGGTTGCATGAGATATTTTCTTACTTCCCATGCATGTAACAAAATTATCAAATAACTTAGCTTGGAGTTATCATGATGATGTGGTATGATCGGATTCGGATTGACTCGTCAAGGGTGAACCGGACTTGGATCCATCCACCAATAATTATAATTAAAGCTTTGGAAGCGGTAGATCGAGTAATAAGTCAGCCAGCGAGACTCATCTGACAGGCAAAGAAAATTAGGAAATTCATATTGTGAGATTAGTTTTATGATAATATAAGAGCGGTAACTATGTGTTTAGTTTATTGTTTAAATACTAGCTTATAAGCTCATCAAACTCCACACCAAACTGTGCCTAAATGTTTCATATCAATGTCTGGGTTCTTGAGTAAGATAATTCTAAATTGAAAATGGATGTGTTCTTATACTTTGTAACCACCATGGGCATTTCAAGTTTTTTGGGGACATTAGGAAAGTTGTGATCCTATAATTGATTTTCGTTTTCAGTTTAATGTTACAAAAATAGATAACGCCCCTTGGTGATTCATGCAGCAACCATTGAAGAAGCTCTATGTTATAAAGAAGACAGTGAAACAAAGGTTATTCTCATTAGGAGGTGTTGCCATGGCCATTTTGACATCAATTCTTATGAAAAAGTACTTGCATGAAAATATGGTTGATTTGTCTTTTGAAGAAAAGAAAATACATGAATCACTAGCCAAAATTCCTCAAGCAAGTTGCATGAATTGACGATGTATGGTGAAATTCAGAACAGAAATATCATAATTTTTCTTCAAGAGGCTCAGCGTATTTTTTTTTCATTATTTGAGAAACTTTGGTGAACTTATTATACTACTGATTCGTTGAATAAGATGGTTTTTTTTTTTTTTTTTTTTAAATGGATAAATACCATCCATTAAACAACATAGTGAAAGTTACAATATATGAAGGAATGAAAGTCTTCTTTACAAGAACCAACAAACTACCTTCCAATCCAAGTTTAGAGAGCTTATGAGCAGTCAAATTACATTCTCTGGGTTTAAAAGTCCATGTTCTCTTGGATTGGAGAGGAGAGGGGAGAGGAAATGAATTCAAATTCCTTTCTTATTTCTATTGTTTGGTTACACAAGTGGAGAAGGAAATTTGAATTCCATAGGAATTCAATTTCCCTCAAATTCATCTTTAAATGAAAATAATATATTTTTTTATTATATATAATATTTTTTATTTTTTAATATGTAAAATAATTAATTCATTTTTCATTATAATATTTATTTCAGATTGTTTTATAATATTCATTTAAAAATATTTATAGTTATTTATTTTTTAATATTTACTTCAAAAAATATTTTGTAATATTTATTTAAAAAAAATTTATAGTTTTTTATTTCTTAAATATTTATATATAATAATCATTTTTTATTTGTTTAAAAATTTATTTATTTCTTAAATATTTTTAACTGTATAAAATGGTATGACTTTTTTATTTCTTCATGTAAGTATTTCTTTTGCAATTATTATTATTCTTTTAATATTTAAGTTTTTTATTTTGTAATATTTAATTTAAAAACTTTATTAATTATTTATTATTTTCTTGTGAATAGTAAAATAATTAGTTTAAAATATGAAGCATGTATAATATAATTCTTTATGTCATATCCAAAATTATGATGGATCTTATCCAAGCCCATTCTATATGCATGGATGTCAACAATATTCAGATTCAAATTCAATTGACTCTGGATATATGTATCCGGAAATAATATAATTAAAATAAATAAATAATTTTTTTTATGATTTTAATATATTTTTATATTTATATTCAGATTATTTTTGATGGATTTTTTAAATTATATATATTGTTTTGGATGTTAAATCGATATTGCTTAATTATAGATATTATTTTATTTTATTTTGGATGTTTAAAATTAAATAATTTAAAAAGAAAAATAAAATTATGTATTTTTTGTGGATTTGGATATCTGAAAATCCGCATGGGTAAAATTCGTATAATTCTTTGCAAATCCGGATCTGAAAAATTTAATAAGATCTGGATCCAAATCCGTATTTTCCAACCTAATCCATATGCATCATCAACCAATTTTATAAAAACAAGCTAATTAAAACACTTTAAATGTAAAATTTATATTTTTACAAACACTGTGACAATGGCTCTATTGAAAGTCAGTGTTGAGGATAAATCAACAACAATACTTTAATTCATATTTTTAAAATGAATGGACTGGACTTTATTTATAATTTTATCCAAAATTTGATTTTTACTATTATTGTTGTATACTTTACAATTCATATATGGTAGTACTAATAATATAATATTATTTATTTTAATTATTTATTTTTCATATTTATAATTATTTATAAAAATATTGTCAATTTAACATTATAAATAAATTATTTATATCTAATAATAATTTTATTATAAATATATTTAAAATTATTATCAATAATTAAAATAATATTGATAATTAAAATAACATTTAATAAATAAATTATAATTTTAATTAAAAAAAATATTTTTCAATTTTTAGATTATTTTCAATTTTCAATTTATTGATTTTATAAACAAATTTACTTATAGATATTGATCTTTAGTATAAAAGGGTAAACTTGTTCATCAAAAAATATAAAATTTTCTTTCCTCTCAAATTCCTTATACGAACCAAACAATGCAATCAAATTTCATCATCATTCCCTCTCTTCTCTTCTCTTCTCCTCTACTCTCCTCTCATGTCCTCCCAAACAAACACAACCAAAGTGTATTCTAAACAAGTCCTCATTGTTCACCAGAAAATCAATTCTACGTACAAGATAGATTTTTGAGAAAAAAGAGAATAAATGGTGTTGCTATATATGATAAAGTGAGGTCAATGACTGTAACACCCCGTAAATTTTAGCGTGATTATCAAGGTTTCATAAGTTATGCATATGATAATTCATGTAATGTAAGGTCTTTGAGTATAGGCAAACTCGTACAAATCGAGTTCATTTATCATGTAAAGAGATAAAAAATTTCATTATTTTTACGTTAGTGTCGCGTTCGTATTGGCGTTCGAACGCGTTCAACATTTTTGTATGTAGAATGTTCGTCAACACGTTCGAACGAAACTGTCCAGAGTTTTTTGTTCGTGATGAGTGCGTGTGACGTTCGACAAAGCGTTTGAACAATCCTGTGATTTTTAGACAAAAATCTTGAAATTTCTACTCATTATAAAAAGGTTCCTTTAGATTTTTCTTCATTTCCTTCTTTTATCTCTCTCACGACTATTCTTCTCAAAAGCCCCACGCTAGATCTTCAAATAAAGCTTGGATTTTGAAGATTCTCATGCATTTCCCAGCTCTATGAAGCTCAAGTAAGTCTTCTAAGCTCTTATCCAGCTCTTGTTTTGCATTTGAGTGAAACCCAAAATTTGACCTAAGCTAATTTTGTATGATTTTGAATTATTATTAAGTTAAGTGTGCTTAGTTAAGTAAGTATTGCTATGAAATGTGTATGAAGTGAGTGGAAACCCATTGTATGAGTGATTTGATAAAACCCTAGGTTTTGAGGATTTTGAAGTGTAATGAGATCTATGAGTTGAAATGCAATAATAGTATTTAGATAAGTATTTTCTAGCATGAAACAAGCACATAATATGTTAGATCCAAGCCACCACGGGTTTGAGACGGTTATAGCCACGGGGTTGGAGGATTTGGTGAAAGAACACACATAACCTTATGTTGTGAGAGTATAGATATAAGTAGTAAACTAGAGTAATGTTATTGATGTGTGAAATGATGATAGTGTATCTCGAAATAAGATTCATTTGTTAATATACGACGTATTTGAAATGTGCTATGTGATGTGTTGGGCCTGTAAATTTTCAACCATGAAACCTGTTGATGAGTTTTTATTTGGAAGTACTGGTTAGGATTATGTTCGGACGACATCAAACCCATACCTACTCTAAAATAGGTAATGAATTTTGTACGAGCTTGTATGTATATGCCAATACACTTCTCAGCCCATGTGTATTTCCTCATGTGATATTCTGATTTGCGTATTTCGATTTGCGTTTCTGTTTATGATTGAAGTTTATATTTTCAGATTGTAAGTTCTTGCTAATGGATGATGAGTGTGAGGCTTGTTATATGATGAGTCAGATTGTAAGTTCATAGACGTCTGATACGATTTTATGAAATATGGATTATTAATTTATTTTTGATCAAAGAGAGCAATTTTTTGATATATTACAGATACTTCTAATTTTGTTATCTATAATATTTTGATTTGCATTTTGATATTTTGATATTTCGATTTAAGATATTTCTGATTTACGTGTTTTTCTGATACTTTCAAATTATGTTTTCGATGATACTTTAGTTTATGAATTCAAAAAAGTTTTTGAGAAAACTATTTGGATAACTTGGTTTATATGTTTTGATTGGATGTTATAAGATATATTTTTTGCCACGGTACTTGTATGCTGATTTTATTTTATGGATTTTAACCCTCAATGGCGAATGTTTTGGGTTATTGGCCATTAGAATTGTTAGGGATATGCCATATACCCAACTTGTGAATGGGCTATATGTACATATATTTGTAATATTTTTCATTAATTAATAAAATGTCAATTTTTATTATACGTGTCTTACATAAATCATCAAACACTGTAATAAAGCTCTTGGAGTAATAAGATGATGGCTTCCACGCCTTATGAGAATCATTGCTCTTAAATGTTCATAGTCATAGTTTTGTGAATAATCTGGGCGTTCACAAAGCGAAGAGACTAGCATGATGATATGATCCGCCCTTAAGTGGGGTAGCAAATCTCATAGGCTACTAGCGGAGATCCGTCTGCTTAGTGTATCACATGGATGCATGAGTTGCTCATGTCCATCGAACTGACCGCCAAAAGTTTTCATATGGAGTGTTTATCCCATGTGTCTGTGAGAACTTTCATGTATCGATTATATGACTAGTCCTTAGACTTGAGGTCTTTACAATCTTATGTGTGGATCAAATAACTTTGACATTCTCCTTCCCCGGTTCAAAAGATCCGGTCATAAGGGTATGATTGGGTCATTTGTTGAAACACATGAAGTTTGTAAAGATACAACAGAGAATCGCCACTCTCTCTGATAATATTTTCTTATAATAGTAGTATTCCAATTCGCGGGTTGATATGTGTGATCAGTGCTTGAGACTGTGGCCACATCGGAAGAATCATGTGAGATTCTTGGGTTAGCACGATTCATGACACTACCAACATTATATATTTGACCATATGGGTAGACACTTTCCGTACCCTAGGTCAATTGGTGGGGATAGAGTGAGACAATGGACCGTATCATATGTAAATCGCATAAAGAATGGGTATATATATCTTTCCTCCTCATTTGGGGGCCTTGGCATGTTGCTAGATGTCAACATTGGTCATTGAAATCGAACGACCAACTAATCGGAGGATAATTTATGTTCAATTAAATTAACACGATTCATTTCATGTCCAACTTGAGGGGAACCCAAAAGGTCACACACAACAAAGTCGAAATCAATGGTTAATAGTGCACAGTACAAATATAACAGCATATATGATTGCTGTAGGAATTGTTCATAAATGGTTCAATGTGTTTAATTATTGAACAGATCATTTATGAGGTTCCATAGTGGCTTAGGGATTGGTGAATGACGATGGGGCACTTTGGGAATTGGAAAAAAAATTACTATTCACATGAATAGTAAATTGTTTTTTTTATTTGTTTTGAATTCCAATTCGGCCCAAACTCTTATTAGGGTTTTATAATCTCATTAAACCACTAAATTAAGATCCAATGGCTAAGATTAAATTAACTTTTATCCCACATCGGATTCTTAATTAATTTTGTTGTCTTTGGAGCACTATATAAACCCAAAGAATTCTTACAAATTTGCTACACCAAAACAACCTTTCATATCTTGGGTTTATATAAGTGAGCAACTCTAAAGTTTTAGAGTAAGCCACTGATTTTGAGGATCCTTAAGTCTAATTGACTAGAGGAACCTCGAGTTAAAAGTTTTGAGGTATTTGCCTAGGCTAGCACCAAGGGCAAAATACCCGTGCACTCAAGGCGTAGTCTTGCCATTGAGTTTTGGCTTTGGTGTGTGCATTTGGAGGCCACATACTTGAGTGGCTCTTTGGAACGTGGAAGAGCTTGCTGAGTTTGAGAAAAGCTTGTAGATTGGAGGGAGGACTGGAGGAGTCTACGGTTCAAGTAAGTCTTTTTCTTTCTTTATTTTATTTAGAGTTCTTATGATAGTTAGCATGTTTAGGTTTATGTTCTTTGCATGTTTTATGAGTTTTATGCTTAGAATATATAGTAACATGCCTAGGCTTGTAGAATAATCAAAACAAATGGGTCTTGGGCAAAGGGAAAGCGGCATAATAATTTTTATTTTCCGCTGCGCACTCGCGGCCGCTTCCCAACAGTGGTATCAGCGCGCCGTTTTTGTTTTGATTAGTTCTCTCTCATTTGAACTCAAAATTGGGGGTTTAAAAGCTCGTTGGAAAGCTAACACCCTGAACGTAATTTTAGGCACACGTTTTGCATGATTTGGTTAATATTTGAATTATGAAACTGCATTTAAAGTTCACGCATCTGCAGAAAAATGTGAATAGTAAATTATTTTTTAATAAAATAAAATACAATATCATAATTAAATATTAATCAAAGTTATTTAATGCCTAAAATAATTCAACATATTAAAACTCATATGCTTGATGATTCTATGTATGATTAGAATTGGCATGATTATTTTAGGGTGCAAGCATCTAGAGACTTTCTAAGAAATAGAGAGTGTATTGCTTATCCCTTAGCTAAGTAATTATTCCGTGATGAACTTAGAGATTTATTACCTTTAAGGCTAATAAATATAAATCACTTGTTTATAATAAAAGACATTATAAAAGATACAAGTGGGTTGGGACCAATGGGTTAATAAAACTTTCCAAACTAAAGTTAATTTAACCAAAGGTATTACTAGAGTTAGATAATGATTTGGTGTCTTCCTTCACTCACTACCTTTTTATAGCCAGAAGGAAAAACTGTGAAGACATCTAGATAATCATTAACTCAAAGCTTACCTTAAAGCATATTTAAAGTTTTGAACTAATTTGGAGGATCTATTGTTTATTCATGTCACCAAGGCAATAAGAGCCTAAGAGGTAAGGGTATTTAAGAGAGTTCGCTCCACCCTCCATCTGGGGAATTTTCAATGGAGGAATCCATTTGACAGTTATTCACTTAAACTTGCTAAAATCCTCAATAATAATTTAAGTCTAAAATTCACCTCCCATTGTAAAGTATAGACCTAAAGGGCTTAAACCGTATTGGTAGGACTAGGCTTTACCAGACTGACCAATACCAATTTGTCCCTAAATCATACTATTGACAATGGTTTGACTTTTCTGAGTCATAAGACGCAGCGACCCTTATGCGTGGTCTTATAACTTAATGGCAAATATTGGGTGTCCACAAGGACTAGCATAAGTTATGGCATGTTTGATTGCCCAACCCAATGATCAAGGAATTGTGATTTATGTCATAAATTGGTTGGGAACCTACCTAATTATCATATTTTGTAACGACCGGCCCTAGTCGGAGTTATGAAATGATGATAATGGGATCCTTGCCCATAAGAAATTCATCATATTGGGGTTGATGTGATTTGCTTAAAATTTTAAAACAATTGAGTGAGAGCAACTTCATAATATTAAAAGCCCATGTTATTATAAAACATTAATGAAAACATATTCCTAATTTTAACATTTTCTCTTAACAGGTGGGTTAAAATATTTCACAAACATTCAAATGGCAAACAGAGTATCACTTCGTTCCATCCTTGATGAGCATAAGCTAAAAGGGGACAACTACAATGACTGGTTTAGAAACCTTAAAATTATCTTACGACAAGAAAAGATTTTCTATGTTCTTGAAAGACTATTTCCCCTGAACCCACAGAAGATGCTGACCAAGATACATTTGATGCTTTGAAGAAACACGTCGATGATGATGAGCAAGCATTTTGCATAATGCTTGGCTCTTTTTCGGATGAACTTCAGAAAGCTCACGAAGATATGGATGCTCAAACCATTATCTTTCACTTGAAGGAGTTGTATGCAACTTCCGTTCATACCGTGAGATTCCAAGTGTCATGTGTCTTATTCCAAACAAGGTATAAGGAAGGATCTATTAGTAGACATGTGCTTAAGATGATTGGCCACATTGAAAAATTGGCTAACCTCGGGTTCATCATGGATCATGAGATAGGTCACGATCTGATTCTTCAATCCTTACCAAAAGAATTCTCTAACTTTATTATGCAGTTTCATCTGTCTGATAAAGAAGCTACTTTAGCAGAATTGCACAATCTGATAAAGCAAGCAGAGAAGGACTTGAAACAGGAGCTTAAAACCTCCGTCATGCTTACGAGTACGGACCTGAAGCCACGCGGCCCAAAGAAAAATAAGGGCAAGGCCAAGGCTCCAGATCACCTAAAGCCCAATGGTAAGGTGAAGAAGAAAAAAAGGAAATGGGAAATGTTTCTTTTGTGGAAAGAAGGGTCATTGGAAGAAAGACTGTAGATCCTTGAAAGCCAAGGAAGCTAGGGAAGCCCAAGAGGCCAAGAATCTCAATGCTTCAGGTATGTTGTATATGATTGAACTATATTCTCAAAACTCTAAACCTTCTACTTGGGTGCTTGACACCAGTTATGGGACTCACTTGTGTAACAATGTGCAGGGCCTGAGAAACAGTAGGAGACTCCGTCATGGGGAGGTTGACTTACGCATGGGTAATGAAGCAAAACTGGCTGTATTGTGCGTTGGGACTTATTCATTAGTTTTGCCGAATGGTTTAGTTTTAGACTTAGAAGATTATGTTTATGTACCTTCTCTAGTAAAGAACATCATTTCAATTTCTTCTTTATGTAATAAAGGCTTTTCATGCCTAATAAGTTGTAATGAATGTTCTATTTATTTCAATGAAATAAAATATGGAGATGGTATTTTGAATAATGGTATCTATGTCTTACAAACTAATAAAGAATGTTCAACCTCTAATATATACAATGTTAACTCGAATAATCTCAATGAATCACTTCTATGGCACAGTCGCTTAGGTCATATCAATGAATTAACTAAGCTACATAAGGATGGGTATTTCAAACCCTTCAAATATAAACCTTATGGAACTTGTAAGTCTTGTTTACTTGGTAAAATGACCAAATTACCCTTCAAAGGTAAATGAAAACGTGCAGCAGAGACATTAGAACTCATACACTCTGATATATGCGGACCAATGTCAGTCACCACTAGAGGTGGATTTTCCTACTTCATTACCTTTATCGATGATCATTCGTGATATGGGTATGTGTACCTTATGCGGTACAAATCTGAAGCCTTTGAGAAATTCAAAGACTTCAAGGCTGAAGTAGAAAACCAGCTTAATAGAAGTATTAAGTCACTAAGGTCTTACCGCTGTGGTGAATACTTAAGCAACGAATTTCAAGATTACTTGAGAGAAAATGGCATTGTACCCAGTTGACTCATTCGGGAACTCCACAGCATAATGGGGTCTCCGAAAGGAGAAATCAAACATTATTAGATATGGTCCGATCAATGATGCCAGACACAGATCTACCTCTTTCATTTTGGGGTCTTGCTTTAGAAGCTGCAACACTACTAAACCAAGTTCCTTCCAAGACTGTTAGTCAAACACCATATGAGTTATGGTCTGGGAAACGTCCTAGTCTTAGTTATCTAAGAGTTTGGGGATGTGACGCATATGTCAAGCTCACACAAACTAACAAATTAGATGATAGGGTAATTAAATGTAAGTTTGTAGGATATGCCTTGAACTCAAGAGCATACATTTTCTACATCCCAAATGAACAAAGAACATTTGTCTCACGAAATGCTAAATTTCTAGAGAATGAATTCCTTCTCAAGAAATATAGTGGGAGTAGACTTGACCTCAAAGAGGTACGAGAAGAACAAACTTACATAGAACTAAACCCCAGGCCCCTCAAAAGGGCAGCGACAGAACAACCACAAGGATATGAACTCAGAAGGTCTGGTAGGGAAAGACATGAGCCTGAAAGATATGCTTTCCATATTGATGAGGAACATGATCGGGTCATTGATAATGACGATCCCACCAATTATAACGAAGCAATGCGTGACATTGATTCAGTCAAGTGGCTTGAGGCCATGAAATCCGAAATAAACTCTATGTATCAGAATCAAGTCTGGGACTTGGTAGATGCACCTGAAGGGATAAAACCCATAGGCTGCAAGTGGATTTACAAACGTAAAACTGATGCAGAAGGCAACATCCAAACCTATAAGGCTAGGTTGGTGGCGAAAGGTTATAGAAAAATCCAAGGAATTGACTATGACGAAACCTTCTCGCCTTTTGCAATGATAAAGTCCATTCAAATTTTACTAGCACTAGCTGCACACTTTGATTATGAGATTTGGCAGATGGATGTCAAAAGAGCTTTCCTTAATGGGAACCTCGTAGAGGAATTCTATATGACACAACCTGAGGGGTTTGCATCTAAGGATGATCATAATAAAGTATGCAAGCTTAAACGATCCATTTATGGACTCAAGCAAGCCTCCAGAAGTTGGAATATACAATTTGATGAGACAATCAAAGAATTTGACTTCATCAAAAATGTAGACGAGCCTTGTGTTTACATGAAAAGTAGTGGGAGTGCTGTTGTATTTCTTGTATTATATGTCGATGACATATTAATTATCGGGAATGATATTCCCATGATGCAAGCCACCAAGCAATGGTTATCTCAGAATTTCTCCATGAAAGATTTGGGAGAAGCAGCCTACATCCTCGGCATTAAGATCTACCGTAATAGATCTAAGAGGTTGTTATGACTTTCTCAATCTACGTACATAGATAAAGTTTTGAAAAGATTCAAAATAGAAGATTCCAAAAGAGGTAATTTACCTACTTGTCATGGAATCAAATTATCTAAGGAGCAATGTCCACATACTCTTTCAAATTGAGAGCGTATGAGTAGGATCCCTTATGCTTCAGCAATAGGATCGATTATGTACGCCATGCTATGTATAAGACCTGATGTCTCTTATGCTCTTAGCATAACGAGCATGTATCAGACAAATCCTGGTGAGCAACACTGGGCAGCTGTCAAAACAATCCTAAAGTATATGAGAAGAACTAATGATGTGTTTTTGACATACAAAGATTGTTCTGAGATGAAAGTCATTGGTTACTGTGATGCGAGCTTTCAGACCGATATGGATGACACCAGATCACAAACAGAATATCTGTTTACTTTGAATGGCGGTGCTGTCAGTTGGAAAAGCTCAAAGCAGTCAACTACAGCAGACTTCACCACTGAAGCCGATTATATTGCAGCATCTGAGGCTACTAAAGAAGCAGTCTGGATAAAGAAGTTCATCACGGAGCTGGAAGTGCTTCTCGCGATAAAGACAATGTACTGTGACAACACGGGCGCCATTGCTCAATCAAAGGAACCAAGGTCCCACCAGAAATCTAAGCATGTACTTAGGCGATTTCATCTCATCAGGGAGATTGTTGAGAGAAAAGAAGTTATTATAGAGAAAATACCCACAGAAGATAATCTTGCAGATTCTCTGACTAAAGGGCTGACTCAACAAAAGTATGATAGGCACACCCGAGAGTATGGTGTCCAGATTCATACTAGTTCACTATAGTGCAAGTGGGAGATTGTTAGGGATATGCCCTATACCCAACTTGTGGATGGGCTATATATACTGGAATATATGATTCAAATGGTTTCTCAATGAACTATGAGTCTTGGAGACTCATATAGATATGTAGGTGTTTATAACGGATAAACACTGAACGACTCACCGAAGATTCTTAATGGATGATACACCAACGTCAATAAGAATCTTGTCGGATTGAGTAGAATTTGTGATTCTTCGACTTGAGATACCACAGTGGGCACATGAGACATCTTCCACACTTAGATGGCAGTCACGTCACCAATCTATTCAGATTAGACCTCCGCCTGTTCGGTGTGTGTGGACAGATCCTCAGGGTGTCCTATGTGTGTCGAGATAGGATCTGTCGTTTCTTTGTACAGAGCATAGGTAGTCCATATATGATTAGCAATCAGATAAAAACCATTGGCCCGTGGTACACTTTAGAAGTGAGTTCTAATTATTCTTTTAGAGATTGCTAATAAAGACGTCGATGAGATTGTCCCTATAGAGATTTGACGTTTACATATATATCTCTAGGATATATCCAAGATACCTGTGACGGAGGAATTATACATATGCCATGACCTCGACCTGTATGATTCAACAAGTTTATCATTGGTTGTCATAATTTACGGGCGGGTAAATTATGAACACGAAATTGGATTTCGTGACAGATATGCCTGAATCTAGAGAGTCTCACTAGTGAAATATACTCGTAGAGCACTAGGGCAACTTTTATGAATAATATTGATTATTTATAAGTCGTTTAAAGGTTAAACGAAAAATACATGCGAATGGACCTAATAGTCATTTCCTAATTATTATGTATTTGTATTTAATGATAGATTTTATTAAATATACATTAATTAAATGTAAATTGTGATATTTGACTTATATCATAAATATATATGTATTTAGATATTTAAAGTAAATATAATACATATATTTAAAATATTTGTATTTAAATAATTATTTAATTATTTAATTGTTAAATAATTCAATTAATTAAAAATATAAATATCTTAATTTTTGATATTTTAGGAGATGCTTTAAGTTGCTTTATTTGACTTGTTGAATTTTCATTAAATTAGTAATGATCAAATATGCAAGTTGATAAGCTAACTTTAATTGAAACAAAAAATATCTAGATATTTGTATATGGTTCCCAATTTCCGGCCAATGCAAATTTTGGGGAGTATATATTGTTTTGTTTCATTTTATTAGGTTAAGGGTTCATTAGTTACCAAAAACAAATACAAAAGAGTTGAGAGAAAAGTTTGAAGACAAAAAAGAAAAACTTTAAATACTTTGATTTTTGTAAGTCTTTCTTTAAATCTTTCAACTTAGAAAATATTTCTAACATGCTTAGCTTCAACATGTGTTGCTAGGATGTTGTCTCTACACTTTTAGTTTGTGTTTTAATTGGTTATGAACTTGTTTGAAAGATGTATGCATGTATGGTTTTAAAGTGAGCTTGAAATGGTTTCAATGGCTTACTTTTAATTATTTGATAATCATGTTGCCATTCTAGAGTTTCTAAGCCACTCATTGATGACCTAGAATTTTTCTTGAGTTGTTTCATGAAGGTGAGACTTGTTTGGTGTGCTAAAGTTTGAATTAAAGTGATGAATTTAATTGATTTAGTAAATTTTATGAATTTGAAGAAATTATAAAATTAGGGTTCTTACCCTCTCCAAATTTGAGGCTTTTCATATATGTGATGTATTATGGTGTGTATATGATGCATATTAATTTTTGGGTTGATTGGATTTGATCTTGGCTGTGTTTTTCAAAATCCAAATTATAAAAAATGAAAAATTTGGGGATGTTTCGGCAATTAGCTAAAAATTGGGGATTTTGTTGCAATCTGATTTTGATGTGTTGTACATGTTGGAAATCATTTTAAAATGATTTAGAATCATCCAAAATTATATTGACAATTTTAGGACTAAAATGATCAATTTGCAAAGTTGTGGGGCAATTCGGTAATTACCAAGAAATTTGATTTCTTGTGTAAATTTTCAGAATTTGATAATTGTGTAATTAAATAAATTAAGTTTATTTAATTGATCCAAGAAAAAATTTGAAATCGGAAAATTTTGATTTTCCGCATTTCCGCTACGTTACCGGATTTTCGCCATAAAACCCCTACATGTTTGTTATTTGATATGATTGATATTATATGGTATGATGTGCTATAATTTTGATTGATATTCATGATTCAGATTATCGATACATGTTTGAATGATATTTATATATGTATGTGTATATGTACATTAAGTTAAATTTATGTTGTTCCCATATGTATATGTATAGGTAAGTACTATGAATTTGAGGTGTTTTGAGGTATGAGAGATTCCATGATGTTGATAGTCTGAATTGTGAACTGATATTTTGAACCATGTTTTGAAAACTTGGTATTTGATTTATGGCATAAAAGAGTTTTGAAAAGAAAAAGAAAAGAAGAAAGAAAGAAAGTTTTCAAAGGATCTGATTTTGATTATAAAGGATAAAGAAAGTGTTTTCGTCTCGATGCTTGATTAACATTTTCATGTTTTTAGATTTATCGATATGTTTCCGTCTCGGTGCTTGATGTGTTTAAACTGTAAAACCTATTTCCGCCGAGACACTCGAAAACCTATTTCCGCCACGGTGTTTGATGATTTCATGTTTTTGACCCTCCGTGGTGCTCGTATATATTTCGTTCCGGATTGGCCCCCGGGGCGCTCGTTATGGGGTCCAGACCATCGGAAAATGGCTG
Source organism: Zanthoxylum bungeanum (assembly GCA_019454045.1). NCBI lineage: Eukaryota > Viridiplantae > Streptophyta > Magnoliopsida > Sapindales > Rutaceae > Zanthoxylum > Zanthoxylum bungeanum. The sequence goes on from SKCR01027762.1 coordinate 24,744, forward strand.
GCCCACTACCATATCGACATGGTCCATACATTGTCTGGTCTATGCGCGTGACTGAGCAGTGGATGATCGGTATGTATTTTAAAAACCTTGCATCAAAGATTTATTTTTGATTTACACATATTTATGTTTTGGGGGAAAATGATTTCAAAAGAATTACATTTTGATTGATGCATTTCAGCATTATTTTTTATATGATATGATATGATATGTTTCTGTCACGGTGCTCATATATGGTTTTTACAGTTTTATAATTTGATATGACATGTTTCCGCCGTGATGCTTATATAGGGGTTTGCCCAATTGCGGTGGGCCGACCCGACCCTCTGTCGACATGGGATCATTTCGTTCATTGTCCGATCTGTGCGCGCGATTCGGGCATTGGGCGCTCGTTTATGTTTCATCTCGTAAGTTATGCTGGATGCTCAATATGGATTTACGATGATGGATTTTGAAATTGATTTTTGTTTATAGTAAAAGAGTTTTTCAAATGTATTTTCGAAATGGTTTTTGAAAGAGATCGTTTTACGTTTTCTATTTTGAATAATGACAGATGTTGACAGATTTCAGACTATCAACATCATAAGAGCATATAGGATTATTTGTCATTTATGGCAGTGAGAATGAATTTATTTGTTGATATAAAATATTATGTTCGTCATAAGAATACGTATGTAAGTTGTTAGTTAGACATGGATCTTATGGATATAATGATGGTTATATGTGCTATGTGGTCAGCCACACAAAGTTGTATGTGCGATGGGATATGTATGAATGTAAACTTTGATGTTGATGTCATTTACATATATGATATAGAATGACATGATGTGAAATGAATGAGTTCCATTTTGTATTGTGGATGAAATAGATAGTATGAAATTCGTACTAAGTTTTCGTTTTGATATTGTATTGCGTGTAAATGACATGTGTTATGTTCCTCATTTCGGATGATGTATTCGATTGACTGTATAGAATCCGTGTTTGACTTTCTTTTCTGTTGATAGATGAGCTTGAAATGGTTTGAGCGTGTTCTTATGAATGAATGTGAATTGAAATGACAAGTTTGGCTTGATTTAGGCATGAAATGTTTGATTCGATGTGTTTTGTTTCGAAATAGCATGATTTGTATTGATGTATGAAATACGTGACTTTTGAAAAGGTGTAAGTGAGGCGACTTCCAAATACGGACAAGATGGTAATGTACGTACGATTGGTTCCGAATGATCAGAAATAAAGATGGAGAAATTTCAAGGACGTAATTTTTATAAGGAGGGGAGGATGTAATATCTCAAGTTTTTCGGAACACTGTTGGTGTAGGGGTTTTAGGGGCTAAATCCGGTAACGCAGCGGAAGCCGTGGAAAATCAAATTTTCCGATTTCAAAACTTTTTCTCGGATTAATTAAATAAACATATTTATTTAATATTCCAATAATCAAATTATGAAAATAAAATTCAATAAATCATATTTAAGTGAATTTACCGAATTGCCCTTACACTTGGTATTTTGTTCATTTTAATCCGAAATTGATCAAATCAATTTTGAATGATTCTAAATCATTTCTAAGATGAACTTAGCATGTTCAAAACATCAAAACACCAAGGCAACACAAAGAACCCAAAATGGCCATTTGGCCGAGAGCTCCAAAAGGGGGGGGGGGTATGTGCATTTTGTGATTTCATGATTCAAAACATATCAATATGTAATCCAATCAACATGAAACTTTATATGCATCATATACACATCCTTATACACAACATAAATGAAAAGTCCCAAATTTGGAAGTGGTCATGAACCCTAATTTTTCAATTTCTTCAAATTGGACAAATTAGACCAAATAGTTTAAATCAATTACTTTAATCATCATTCTTCCATCCAATCAAAGTCTCAACACAATGAAACAACTCAAGATCAAATCTAAGTCATCTAATAGTGGGTCAACAACTCTAGATTAGCAACAAGGTTTCCAAAACCATAAAAGAATACTTATAACTACAATAGTCATAAGCTTCCTTCATCATACATGCTCAATACTTTTAAAAAAACTTCCATCATCAAAAACACAAAGAATAAAGAAAAGAATAACATAAGAACTTCACAAGATGTAGCCTAGATCCTTAGGAACAATTTCCTTTCTAATAGTAAGTTGAGAATACTTACTAAAACCAAGCTTTTTCCTTTGTTTTTCTTTCTTTCACTCTAGCTTCTTTTGCTTTCTTTAATGGAGTTTTTGTGTGAAAAGTGTATTAGGTTAAATTACAAATGAAAAATGAAAACAATATATACTTGTAACAAAATGGCCTTGGCCGAATTTGTCAAGCATTTACCAAAAAATAATAATTTCAATTTCATTTCATTTTCATTTGATCAAGTTGATTAAATATCTAAAAAAAACACCTTTAAAGATATTTTAATTAAGTCAACATAGGCAACTTAATCATTTAAACCAAATATCCAAAGTTAAGATATTTATATTTTAATTAATTTAATCATTTAACAATTAAATAATTAATTAATTAATTAAATACAAATATATTAAATATATGTATTATATTTACATTAAATATAAAATACATATATTCATTTAGGATATTAGTCAAATATCTCAATTTGACTATTAATTAATGTGTATTTAAATTAATCAAGTATTAAATGTAAATACACAATAATTAAGTAAATGACTATCAGGTCCCTTTAGCATGTATCTTGCGTTTAACCTTTAAACGACTTTATAAATAATCAATATTATTTATATATGTTGCTCTAGTGCTATACGAGTATGTTTCATTATTGAGACTCTCTAGATTCAGGTACATCCGTCACGAAATCCAATTTCGTGTCCATAATTTATCCACCCGTAAATTATGACGATCACAGATAATCTTGCTGAATCATACAGGTCGAGGTCATGGAAAATGTATAATTCCTCCGTCACAGGTATCCGGATAAATCCCAGAGATATAGATGTAAACGTCAAATCTCTATGGGGATTACCCAGTCGACTATTCTATTAGCAATCTTAAAAAGAATGTTTAGAACTAGCTTCTAAACTATACAATGGGCCCATGGTTTTATCTGATTGCTAATCATTTGGACTACCTATGCTCTGGTACACAGAACTGACGGATCCTATCTTGATACACATAGGACACCCTGAGGATCTATCTACACCCAACGAACATGCGGAGGTCTGATCTAAATAGATCGGTGACGTGACTGCCATCTAAGTGTAGAAGATGTCTCATGTGCCCATAATGGCATCTCAAGTCTAAGAATCACAAGTGCTACTCAACCCGAGAAGATTCTTATTGACGTTGATGTACCATCCATTAAGAATCTTCGGTGAGTCGTTCAGTGTTTATCCGCTATAAACACCCACACGTCTATACTAGTCTCCAAGACTTATGGTTCATTGAGAAACCATTGGAATCATATATTCCAGTATACGACATGTACCGGTCTCAAGGGGTTTACTTTACTGACCAAGTAGTGTAAACCTTGACCAGGAACTGTCTGAGAATGACGTCATGATACAACTCAATGTCAGTTGCGACGCTTTTGCAACTGTACCATGACTAGTCATTCTAAGGTCATTACGTCTTTACCATATAAAAAGATACATTATATTATAGAAACTGCATATATTATTCATAATAATAATGTTTTACAGAAGTATTCAAAAGAAATACAACCGGGAAATGGCGCTCTGAGCACCAACCCCAACAGTTGGAATGTTTCCGAATTAAAGATAAGTATTTGGAATAGAATGGTAATAAAAAATTAGAGTTTATGTGTTGGGAAATAGTTCGAAATATTTTAAAGTGAAGTTTGGTTGCGTTGGAAAACGCATGATTTCGAGAACCAGTTACACGATTTCTGATTTTATCATTCTACGTTTAAAAGATTCTTATTTTGGCTATAACACTTCCAAACGAACTCCGATTGAGCTGATTCTTACACCATCAAACTCATTTTTTCCGAGAAGAATAACTTTCAAGTTGAACACTTCTCGAAATTTCCATTAGAAGGGCTTCAAATATATGAAATTTCTAGAAAGTTCCATGACAGGGGCCTGAATGAAATTTTCGGGGGTCAGATTATAATTTTCAAGAAGTTATCTATAAATACCCCAAGGTTTTCTGAAATCACAAAAATGGCAAAGCTTCTAAATCTCTCCAACTCACAGCATCACCCCCAATATTTCTCTCCACCAATTTTTGCTTGCGCCGGCCACACTCCGGCCACCACCGGTCGGCGTACCACCCTAGAAAGATGCGCCGGAGCTCCTCCATCCTCTAGCTACCGACAGTAGGCCAAGAGACGCCGAAATTTGGTGATATGACGTGAAGAAGATGCGGCAATGGGTTGTTCGACCCAGTTCGTCGCTTTATTTCACGGCCCGAGCCACCCGCCAAATTAAAGCTATCAGAGAGTACTATAAGTTAACAGTGACATATTTTACATTCTGTGCACGGTTGCATGCAAAACGAGGAAAGAAGGTCCGGTGAACAGTAGCTCTGATCGGAATTTTGTCGATTCCAGCGCGTTCGTGGGATCGTTTGGAGTCTGTATATGGCCTCGAAATCTCGGTAAGACCTCCCAGTATAAATTCGTAAATTTCTAGTTTATAGTTAAATGTTCGGATGTATCTAGTAGCTTCTTAGAGTATCGTATTGATATAAATTGAATTGATTGAGTATTAGTATATTGAATTTGTGTATTTGGTAGAATCCGAGTAAAACGGAACGAGTTTGATCGATCCGATAGAATATGTTAGTTTCCGGTAATAGTAGGTTTTTGGATATAATGATTTGTTTTGATTTTAATGTTAGTTATTAGTTATTTATGATATTATAAATATGTTTGGATAAATCTGAGTAGGTTCGAAGGGTTCGGAGCCCTTCCGGACTTTTGCTGCAGTTTTATTTAAGCTGAAGTGTCTACCATATGGTGATGAATGACAATGCTGCATGACACTATTGACCTCCTCATGTGGAACACAACGTCTCAGTAATTGATCAACACAATGTTTGAACATGTACGACTCATCCCAGACATAATGCTTGACTTCTTTGAAGAACTTATTTCGTTTCTGAGTTGTCCATTCTAACGGCCATTTTCCCGATACTATATAGTTGACATAGTCAGCATACCAAGGGACATCATGCTGTTTCATGGCAAATAACTATTCATATGGAAAAGTTTCTTGGATTGTCAGTTCTTTTCCAGCTGTTTATCTATTCTCGAGCCTTGATAAGTGATCTGTCACTTGGTTTTCTGTTCCTTTCATGTCTCTGATCTCCATGTCAAATTCTTGCAATAGAAGTATCCATCGGATCAATCTGGGTTTGGAATCTTTCTTTGTGATTCGGTATTTGATTGATCTGTGTAGACCACTACTTTGGGACCCAGCAGATATGAGCTGAATTTATCAAAAGAGAACACAACTGTGAGCAACTCCTTTTTAGTGGTTGTGTAGTTGAGTTGAGCTTCATTTAGAGTTCTGCTGGAGTAATAAATGGTGTGGAAAATTTTTGCTTTGCATTGTCCCAAAACTGCACCTACAATAAAATCACTAGCATCGCACATCACTTCAAATGGAAGGGTCCAGTCTGGTGCTACAATGATGGGGCAGAGACTAGCTTTTGTTTCAAGATCTCAAAAGCTTCGTGGAATTCTTTGGTGAAGTTGAAAGGCACATCTTTCTCTAGAAGATTGCACAGAGGTTTAACAATCTTTGATAAATCTCCTGTAAAAGCCTGCATGTCTGAGAAAACTCTGAATTCCTTTAACAGATGTTGGTGGAGGTAGTTTTTTCAATTGTTTCGATCTTTGCTTTGTCTACCTCGATTCCCTTTTGTGAGATCCGATCTCCCAGGACAATGCCTTCCTGCACCATGAAGTGGCATTTCTCCCAGTTGAGTACCAGGTTGGTATATTCACATCTTTGTAACACGTGTTCCAGATGTTGCAAGTAGTGGTCGAATAAGTCTCCAAACACAGAAAAATCATCCATGAAAACCTTCATACTTTGTTCCAGCATGTCTGAGAAGATGGCCATCATGCAACATTGAAATGTGGCAGGAGCATTACATAGTCCAAATGGCATCCTGCGGAAAGTAAAAGTACCATATGGACATGTAAAAGTGGTTTTCTCCTGATTTTCTAGGGCGATGGCTATTTGATTATACCCCAAGTATCTGTCCAAAAAACAATAGAATTCATGTCCCGCCAGTCTGTCTAGCATCTGGTCAATGAATGGCAGCGGAAAATGATCTTTCCTTGTTGCTTTGTTTAGCTTCATGTAGTCCAAACATACTCTTCATCCAGTCACTGTTTCTGTTGGAATTAGCTCGTTCTTTTCATTTGTGACTACAATAATTCCTCATTTCTTTGGCACACATTGCATAGGACTCACCCAAGTGCTGTCAGAGATGGGGTAAATGATGTCAGCATCCAACCATTTGATAATTTCTTTCTTCACGACCTCCTTCATGATTAGATTTAGTCTCCGTTGATGTTCCACTGTGGGTTTGTACTCATCGTTCATCAGAATTTTGTGCATGCAAAATGATGGACTAATGCCTCGAATGTCTGCTATAGTCCAGCCAATGGCTTTCTTGTGTTCTCGTAACACTCTCAGTAATTTTTCTTCCTGCTCTAATGTTAGCGACGAAGAAATAATTACAGGTAATTCAGAAGAATTTCCTAAGAATGCATACCTGAGATGGCTCAGAAGTAGCTTCAGTTCCAGCTGCGGTGGTTCTTCAATTGAGGGCTTGATTCGCTCATTCTTCGATAATTCCAGACTTTCCACTTGTGGTGTCGATTTGAAGCGAAAAGGCTTGTCAAGTTAGTTGATACATTCCAGAATTTTAGCATCTAGCTCGCTGTCAGTCATGTTGGTGATGCAAGCTTCAAGTTTATCCGTGGGAGATGGCATTGCATCAGTATCATGGATGATACTATCAACAACATCAATTCTGAAACATTCATCTTCCTTTTCATCCCCCGAGAATTTCATGGCTTTGAAAACATTGAAGGTAACTTCTTGGTCCTGCACTTTCATGGTTAGTTCTCCCTTTTGTACATCAATAACAGTTCGACCTGTAGCCAAGAATGGTCTCCCCAGGATGATAGGTATATCTTTGTCTTCTTCCATGTCAAGGATAATGAAATTTGCTGGGAGAATGAGTTTGTCGACTTTGACCAGCACATCTTCAACTACAACTTTCAGAAATACGAGCGTTCGCTCAGTAAGTTGCAGAGAGACTAAGGTGGGCATTGCTTCTCCAATCTGCAGTTTCCTGTAAATCGAAAAAGGCATCAAATTAACACTTGCACCTAAATCACATAAAGCTTTACCGATGTAATGTTCTCTAATGGTGCATGGGACAGTGAAACTGCCATGATCTTTCAACTTTGGGGGAAGTTTCCTCTAAATGATGGTGCTGCATTCTTCTGTTAATCCTACTATCTCGTAATCTCCCAATCTCTGCTTTCGTGAAAGAATGTCTTTCATGAATTTGACATAGCTGGGCATTTCTTTCAACACTTCTGCAAATGGAATGTTGATATGCAGCTTTTTGAATACCTCCAAGAATCGAGCAAACTGTTTGTCCATTTTTTTTGGAGACGTTGTGGAAAAGGTGGAGGTAGAGTGATTCTTTCTTGATCTTTTTCCTTTGCTTCTTTTTCCTCCATCTGTGGAATTGCATCTTTTGGAACTTCTTCAATGGATGCTTTGATTCCAACATCTTTATTGATTTCAATACCACTTTTCAAAGTAATGGCTTGACATTGCTCCTTCCATCTGTTTCTTGGATTTGGTTCTGTGTTGATAGGAAGGTTACCTAACGATCTGTAACTCTGAGCATTGGCTAGTTGTCCAATTTGATTCTCCAATGCTTTTATAGAAGCTGATTGGCTCTGAAACATAGCATCATATTTTTTTAACTGAGCTAGCACTTCTACTATTCTTGGTTCTTTTTCATGATCCTGGCCTTTGTTCTGCTGTTGGAATCCAGGTGGTGGATAGTTCTTTTGCCCTGAATTATTGCTCCATGCGAAATTGGGGTGATTCCTCCACCCTGGGTTGTAGGTGTTGGAATATGGATTGTTCGACTATCTGTTGAAATTATTGACATAATTCACCATCTCTTCATGTTGGTTTGTCTCTGATTCTCCTCCATATGGTGAACTTGTGGATCCAGCATTACCTTGCATGCTAAGAGTTTCCATGAATTTGCATATCTGATCCAGCTTGGCATTCACTGCTGTGTTGGCTCCAATTTCATAAATTCCAGCAATTCTTTGGATCATGCTTCTTTCTGTTGGCCACAAGGAAATGTTGTTGGCCATTTCTTCAATTAAATCCCATGCTTGATCTTCTCCTTTTTCCATTAAAGCTCCTCCAGCAGCATCATCAATTGTGGTTCTCATTATTCCAAAAAGTCCATTATAGAAGGTCTAGACTTGTAGCCACTTTGTAATCTCATGGTGAGGACATTTTCTGAGTAAATCTTTGTACCTTTCCCAAGCTTCGCAGAGGGATTTCGAGTCATGTTGCACAAAGGATGTGATGTCATTCCTCAACTTTGCAGTTCTGACTGGTGGAAAGTACTTTGCAAGAAATTTTGTGGCAAAAGTGTTCCAAGTTGTGATGGAACCTGCTGGTAGTGAATGTAGCCAAGCTTTAGCTTTGTCTTTCAAGGAATATGGGAAAACACGCAGTCTTATTGCTTCTTCAGCAGCTCGGTTGTAATTGAAAGTGCCACAAACTTCCAGGAAGTTGCTAATGTGGGCATTAGGATCTTCAGTTGCATTCCCCCCAAACTGATCTGACTACTGTATCATCTAAATGCATGTTTTGATGTCACACGCATTTGCTGGTTAAGGAGGAAGTATAATACAGGAAATGAAGCCGTCAACCACCGGAATCGTTTTGTCTCGAATGGGAATTGGCGGTGTAACTTCCAAAGATTCAGGTTCCATGTTGATTAGGGATTTTTGGCCTTCTCGCA
>SKCR01027763.1:0-33752 GCA_019454045.1 Zanthoxylum bungeanum
TTTATCACCAACGAGTCAAATACTGACTTAAGATATTCGGTCGATTTTCGATCGATAATCGTGATTACCGATCGAATTTTTTTGATTACCGATCGAATATTCGGTCGATAATCTCCAAACAAAATATATATATATATATATATATATATATATATATATATATATATATATTGTTTGGTACATGAGATAAGATTTTATATCCAACAACAAATCACATAAAAAAATATATCTTACATATAAACCAAGCCTGCTATAAAATATCAACCAATTGATATGATATTATTTACATAATATATAATAAAAGTATATAGAAAGATTATTAGAGCAAATTCTCTTAATAACTCTCTAAATTAAAAGTAATTATTTTTGGATATATGTTATAAGGAGCCGTGTAGGAGATGCTCTCCTAATCAATATCAATTAATCGAGTAATTGGTTTTGTCACATCAGTGGATGATGACAAGTGGAATTTTCTTATAGCAAGGACAAAAATTTAATCCTAACAGGTTCTCAAAGATTTTAAACTTTATTGGTTTGCTCTCTCTGAGATTCAAGGTTTGAATTTCACTAAATGTATTTTTTTGGGGTCATGCTCCTTTTGTAAAAAATCAGCAATTTACTCTTATTTATGTTGAGAAACTTCTGAGGGCACGGAGCACAGGTCCTCAGAATTAGTCGAGGTGCTCGTAAGTCGTAAGCTGGTCCGGACACTCCGGTTACCAAAAAAAAAGAGAAAAATTTATATAAGACTAATTTTATGGGCCCATCCGATAAATATATAACATATGTTAATGAATAATTTTATCTCTTCATTATTATTGATTAAAATCCTAAATTTAATATATATTTATACGTCTATCCCATACATACGAATATTTTCCTATAGCCTGATGGGTGCTCTCAAAACATAAGTCTCACTTTTTTTTTTTTTTTTAATCTCATTAATAAGACGCTAAGGCGACCACCCACTCGACTTTGATTGATTGACTTATACTAAATAAACATCTGATTAATATATATATATTATAAAAGCTTCACATCGGGTTATGCGACGGTTTTATATTAAAGTTATAAAATTAAATTAATAAATCTATTAAATAAAAATACATATTACAATAAAAATACATATTATATTTTATAAGAATTCTATTATAACAATAAAACATATTATAGTATCCTATTAAAATAAAAAATACTATTAAATTATCTACAATTAACATAATCTATATAATTAATTTTTTATTATTAAATTATAAAATTTCTCCTCATCACGCCATGTGGCGACTTCATATTAAAGTTATAAAATTAAATTAATAAATCTATTAAATAAAAATCATATTACAATAAAAATACATATTATATTTTATAAGAATTCTATTATAACAATAAAACATATTATAGTATCCTATTAAAATAAAAAATAATATTAAATTATCTACAATTAACATAATCTATATAATTAATTTTTTATTATTAAATTATAAAATTTCTCCTCATCGCGCCATGTGGCGGCTTCATATTAAAGCTATAAAATTAAATTAATAAATATATTAAATGAAAATCAAATTACAATAAAAATACATATTATAATTTTATAAGAATTCTATTATAACAATAAAACATATTATAGTACCTTATTAAAAAATTTAAAAATACTATTAAATTATTTACAATTAACCTAATCTCTATAATTAATTTTTTATTATAAAATTATAAAATTAAAATATCTCTATAATTATTTTTATTATTAATTATAAAATTAAAATAATAAATTATTAACATCACAAACCTATTACAATATAAAAACATAATATACTATTAAAGTAAGAAACCTATTAATTTAATTAATTAATCAATTAATATATTAATATTAAATTATTAAATTAAATAAAGATACCTATTATAATAATAAAACATATTATAATCTCTCATTAAAATAAAAAAAATACATGTCACTTAATCTCTACAATTAACCTCTACAATTAATTTTTTATTATTAAATTATAAAATTAAAATATATTTACAATTAATTTTTTATTAAATAAAAAATCTATTATAATAAAAATATATATTATAATTTTATAAGAACTGTATTATAATAAGAAAATATATTATACTTTCATATTATAATTAAAAAAATATTATAAAATTATAAAATTAATATATCTATTAAATAAGAACCATATTATAATAATAAAATATATTATACTATCTGATTAATTTTTGAATAATATCACAGATAATCCGACAAAGAATATATATTTAAGTTTTCTAGTCGCGTCACATGATACTTAGTCTCTACAATTATTTTTTTTTAATTATCTATTATAATAAGAAGATATATTGTAATCTTATATTAAAATTAAAAAAAAATATATGTGGCAACTAATCTCTACAATTAATATTTTTATTATTAAATTATAAAATTAAAATAATAAATTAACAACCTATTACAATATAAAATATAATATCCTATTAAAATAAGAAACCTAAATAGTAGCTTCTCACAAAACCTATCCAATTTCTTGGATTTCAAATCTATTATTATTTCTATAAGTTTTTTTTTTATTTCATGAATTTTTTTATTTTTTACTGTACTTAGGATGCAAACTCTGATTATTAACTTTTGCACAGTGAATTGGAAATATTAATTGAGAACTGAGAGACAAACGAAGGAAGCATACACATTATGTGAATATAAATTAATTTTCTCAATTAGATTATAAAACCGACAAGATCCTGAGCATTTACAAAATCAATACCTAAAATATATGATCAACCCGCACAAAGTGCGGGTTTGTGCTTGTTGTGGACTCTGGATTTCACCTAAGGACCACAATCGAGAATTTATATGATGAGGCACTAGCGATCCTGAAAAATAAAGGTAGAGTGAGAGGAAAGTTTCTACCCACCGGTGTGGTGGTTTTCATAGGCACTCCGACGCTCAAGTCAGTGGTGAAGACGACAAAAAAATAGTGGAAGAAAAAGGTTTGAAGTTACATTGACATTCGTTGACTACCGTAAGGGCGGTGTGTTGGTGTTTTAAGGGCAATATATTTAGAGAGATCAAGTTGGAATGCTTCCTCTTGAATCCGTCGTGACATTGAGTTATGCCTCTTTTTATAGGCTATTATGATGCGGGTCTCATTAATACATTAAATGCTTAATTTTTCGATGCTAAAACAACTAATCACGTGGGGTAATTAATTAAGGAAAATATATTTTTTGGTTTTGCTGTTGGAAGGTCAATAGGTTGTCTTGTAGGATTCTCCTAGTATATGGGTCTGAGAAGTGTTCAGTTCCTTGGTCCCACCATGGGCCATGAATTGGCTGTTTGAAGAAATTTGGCTTTAGATGAGAATAGTTTAAGTCATGTGGCTGGATACTGTTAGGTATTTGGGTTTTAATTGATATTGGGCCCGAGATGAAAAAATGATTTTTCCATTGGCCCAAATTTGGCCTTTACAGTTTGTCTCATACTCTCTAAGTCAATGAATCCTTGACTTGAGGAGTACTTGACGGGTATGTCGTCTGGGACTAGATTAAATCATGTAAGCGTACCTGAATGTTGATGTCACTTGGACATGTCATAGGTCTTATGAAGATCTAGGATGATCCTTAGTCGACAAGTCTTGATGATGATATGAGAGTCGGTCATGAGAGTCTTCAATGTCGTTTAGATAATATGTTGGTCCAGGCTTTGATCTTGATTCGACATGAGCCATGTGGAATGTTCCCATCGACCGAACATTATAAAGGTTCATGAAGATCTCCAGCTGACTGGGTTAAGAAGGACTAGTAGAGTCTTCAATATCGTCTGGACCAGATGAAGGTTCAGGTCTTGACTGTGACTCGACATGAGCCATGAGGGATGTTCCTGTCGACTGAACCAGATGAAGGTTCAAGGTGATCTCCAGCCGACTGGTTCCGAGAAGGATCATAGGGGTCTTTAATGTTGTCTAGACCAGATGAAGGATCGGGATTATCTCTAGTCGACCAGACCTACTAAGGGTCCAAGGGAGTCTTCTATGTCATCTGGACTAGATGAAAGTCTAGGTCTTGATCTTGACTCGATATGAGCCATGGGGAATATTCCGATCAACCAGACCAGAAGAAGAACTATGATCATCTCTAGTTGTCCAGACCTGTTGAGGGTCCAGATGAGTTTTCTATGTCGTCTGGATCAGATGAAGGGCTAGGTCTTGATTTTGACTCAACATGAGCCATGGGGAATATTCCCGTCGACTAGACCAGATGAAGGACCAGGATCATCTCCAGTCGACCAGACCTACTGAGGGTTCGGGGGAGTCTTATAAGTCGTCTTGACCAGATGAAGGTCCAAGTCTTGATCCATGTCATATGACATTGCCTATGAGTTTCAAAACCACATATATGGTTAGTATTAAAAAAAGAATACTTTCACATGTCGTTTGGAGTTTAGGTCGTCTGGACTTTTTGATAAAATCTGGAAGTTGATCAATGCTACAGTCAGGCTGTGTCGTCTGGAACATACACCATAGTCCATAAGAAAATTTTGGACCAAAAGAAAGCCATGATGTCATCGAATGCTATTCCTAGTCGACTGAGAATAATGGAAGTATTTTTGTGCCATTTGGAAGAGATGGCATGCATTGAGGGTGTCTGACTGTCGTTTGGGATAATCAGAAGTCGATAAATGTGTTTCCCCTTGTTTGGAAAAGGGAATAAAAGCATTTGAAAGGTTAATTTCTCGCATCTCCGAGGTGTGGATTGTCCCCAGACGACAATATGGTTCGCCCCAAATATCCCCCATATGGAATTTAGTTGGGCTTTATGAGACGATCCTTAAAGAATTAAGGCCCATGTCTTCTCACTACTGTAGCCCTAGTGAGAGATTCGAGGTGTCTATATGCGGGAAAATGAAGCGCCAATGGGAGAAGTTAGTATAAGGTGGGTTGGGGGGCTCATTTGCTTCATTCATCAAAAACTTCCTCAAGCTTGCAAGCGTGAAAGGCTCTCAATTCGTTCCAAGGTACTCTTAGATTTTTCTCTTTTGTTCTTCAATTCGCCAATCCGTTTGTAGAGTATATTCGAGTTTTTCTTGATCAATTAGGCAATTTGATCCTTAGGGTAGTAGTAAGGTCCATGAAGTATATCAAAATACAAGAGGACATGGAACTTGGGATTTCCTCATTGACTGAGGGGGAGGATAGAGACGGAGATGCCTCTAAATGAGATGAGGAGGTCATCGCCTCTGAAAGAAATATAGTCGTAGGTGAGGCCATTGAGATTGGAAAGAATTCTGACCGAATGGGAGAAGAGATTCCAATTTCACTGGTGGATCTAATTTTCGGGATCCCACATGCTCCAACTGATGATGATATCAACAATACCCTTGTTGGTGATGTTCATGTCACTGATGTACCAACTAATCAAGGACTGACTTTTTCCCTTGTAAAAACTTGTATGAAATATTTTCAAATGATAAATGAACATGAATTTATTTTTGAACTTTTTATCTTCCGTATGTGTGTAATCGTTCATTTTGTGATTGCCTATTTGCAAAACATAATTAGAAAAAAGCCAAATCTTGGTCGCTTAGTCTTGTAGTCGAATGAGGTAAATTCACTGAAGACCGACGCCGTATCATGTAGGCTGAAGGCCTGCGTTTATAATCCCTATTTTTTGGGTTGTGATTCCCTGCTTTTGGAGTCCGTTTGTCTGCGGTTGATGGATCATTGCATCCGAATACTTTGGTCGTTTAGAAGGGTTTGAAATTTTTTCTTCATGGCGGTTATTGAGACTACCTCGTTTCTTATTTATCTTGTATTCTTCCCATCGGATCTCGACTTGTGCTCGAGCCATTGCTTGGTCCATAGTGTAGCATTAGAACTTGGTTAGTTTCTTATAAAGCTCGCTGTCCACGAGCAGACCGTTCCTGAAGGCTTCTACAGTTATCGGCTAGTGGAGATCTGTGATGGATATTCTCTCATTGTTGAAACGAGCCATGTAGCTTCGAAGAGATTCTTTATTATGTTGCTAGATTGCATTGAGGTCGTCTGTGGTTTTCTCGAGCTTACAAGACCTGGCAAAGTGCTCCATAAACTTATCAGATTGTTCTTGATACGATCCAACAGTCCGGTAAGGAAGATTAATAAACCAAGTGAGGGCGGGGCCTGCCAATGTCTCTCCAAACCATCTGCACATTCCAACTTCTCATTGGTGAAGAGCCAAACCCGTAGACATCATCTTGTATTTGTAATGGACCAAATGGTCATGTGGGTCCGCAGATCCATCATATAATTTGATATCTGGAGGGCTGAATTTCCGTGGGAGTTCAATGGAAGTAATGGTCTCCAAGAAATGTGTATTTGAAATTTTATCGGCTCGGCTTTTTCTCACTGGTAGCCTGACTCCTTCTAGGCTAGGCATAATTGCTTCTTTGAGTTTTTTTATTTCCTTCTGCATTGACGAGGTGACTTGCTGTGCTCAGTCGGCTGGAGAGATATAATGACGAACTTGGTGACTTTGTGGATGGTTGTCTAATGGTGGATTTTCGCTCGCCACATCGTTGAATGCTCCCAAAAGATTGGTTTGAATGGTAGGATTGTTGGGATGATCGTGAGTTTCTCGTTGCTGGGAGGTTGAGGAAATTTGTTCTAACCGCTTCTGAAGGCTTGTGTTGGAGCTTCGCATGACAAGATTTTATTCTTCCAGCGCTCTTAATCGTTCTTTAGAGTAGTTAACTGTGCGATCATAGGGTCTGGTGTCTGCTCGCTGCCAAAAGCCATGAGTAAATGTGTTTGAAAAGATCGTAGATTGAGAGATCTTTGCTTACTATAAATCGCTAAGGCCCCACGATGGGTGTCAAATTGTGGACTATGGATTTCGCCTAAGGACCACAATCGAGAATTTATATGATGTGGCACTAGCGATCCTGTAAAACAAATGTAGAGTGAGCAGAGAGTTTCTTCTCACCGGTGTGCTGATTGCCGTAGGCACTCCGACGCTCAAGTCAGTGGTGAAAACGAGCAAAAAGTAGTTGAAGAACAAGGTTCAAAGTTACCTTGACTGCTGTGAGGGCGGTGGGTTGGTGTTTTAAGGGTGATATTCTTTGAGGGCTCAAGTTGGAATGCTTCTGCCTGAATTCGTTGTGACACTGAGTTCTGCCTATTTTTATAGGCTATTATGATGTGGGTCTCATTAATACATTAAATGTTTAACTTTTCGATGCTAAAATGGCTAATCACGTGGGGGTAATTAATTAAGAAAAATATATTTTTTGGTTTGGCTGTTGGAAGATCAATAGGTTGTCTTGTAGGATTCTTTTAGTATATGGGCCTGAGAAGTGTTCAATTCCTTGGTCCCATCTTGGCTCATGAATTGGCTGTTTGAAGGAATTGAGCTTTAGATGAGAATAGTTTAAGTCCTGTGGGCTAGATATTGTTAGGTATTTGTGTTTTCATTGATATTGGGCCTAAACTGAAAAGATGATTTTGCCATTGGCCCTCTACTTATTATAAGTAAAGTTATTTTAATTTAATTTTTTGACTTAAAATCATATATCAAAATAATATCATTTATTTAAGTTGCTCCAAATATTTAAAATCAAAATGGATAATTTATTTTAGTTGATCACCATTAAATTATATATCTACTATTAAATTGTATGAGATTAATGACTAAGATATTTATAAATGGTTATATTAACTAATGAGAAGTGGGATTCAGAGGAATGGTTTAAGGTGAGTGTTGATGCCGGGATCAATGGATCGAGAAATACCGTTGGACTGGGAGCGGTGTTTAGAAACCACAAGGATGAGGGTATTGGTGTTGCTATAGATCAAGCACTATATATAGAGGACGTTGAGCTAGCAGAAGCTCAAGCTATCAAGATGGGAATTCACTATGCCGAACAACACAATCTTAAGCCGTTAATCATTGAATCGGATGCTAAAAATGTGGTGGACCTGATTAGAGGTATTATCACTAGTTTCAAAGAAATTTCATAGATCATTATGAAAATTCAAGATGCGATGAAAGATTCAGATAATTTTAGAATTACTTTCAAACATCGAACTTGAAATGTTGAGGCACATGCTTTGGCAAAAATTACTTATATGTGTCGGGTTTTTGGAGGGATAATTTCCCCTCAAATTTTATATGTAATTTGGATTTCAGTCTTTAATATAAAGATCTCTTTTCAAAAAAAAAAAAAAAACTAATGAATCCACTTTCTTGATGGCAATGATTTAATCAGAAAGGGAATCCACATGCACTTGTTTAAGATTGAATATTAAGTTAATATTATTGCATTACATCAATTATTTAATGTTAAAGAAAGAATTTAATTTGGAACCAAAAGTTTCGGGGAAAAAAAAGCTAATGAAAGTGGTGGGTGGGTATGGATGGTCCGGGTAATTTATATTAAAAAATATTTTTAATTAAATATATCTATTTTAATAATAAATACATATATTTATGATTAAATTTTTAAGGTGCAATATAAAATATCAATAAAAATATTTAAATAATTAATTTTTTAAGTATGAACAAAATAAAAATTTATTTAAAAAATAAAAAATACATTATTTTAGAGGTTCAAACTTGACTAAACCGGCCCGATAATAGAGAAATATAGACTAGACTTGATAAAACCCAAACTCGATCTGTGATTTAGTGAGGGTTTTTGATTTAGTGTGCACTCTACGGATGTGCATAAGGTCAATTTAAAGGAATTTTCCAATTCAAGAAAGGCCAGAAATATGACACTCAGCCAAAATTAAAACAAAATAGAAACCCACAGCTTCTAATATTTTCGATTATCTTTGCTGCTAATTAATAAAGTGGGTGCTGAATCACTTTGTAGATTTTATTGTATTAGATTGGTGGTTTTACATGCATGTGTATGTTTTCCAGAACCATTAATTATCCATAATAAGTTATCCATATAATTTCAATATTAAATTTGTTAAAATATATCTTATAAATTAATAAAAAAAATATAATTTATTAATGAAATGATTATGATTTGTCTCACTAAATAGTATCTAATATTTTTTTTAATGAAAAATAAATTTTACCCCAATCAATATTTTGACTACGTGATTATATGTACTCTCAAAATTTAAATTTTCTTGAAAAAGTAAATAGATCTATCAAGTTTGATAGGAGTATTAAAATTGAAAATATTATTAGTTGAATCAGATGATGAAAATAGGAGCTTGGATTTTCCAGTACTGTAGCTATTATAAAAAAACATATTGAAACAAGGTTAGTTCTTTATTTGATCTGATTCTTCAAGTTTTTATTTTCATTGTGAGAATTTGTGAAGAAAATGTGTATCAACATATACTTAATTAGAACTTACAAATGAGAGGTATTTATATAGGTATTATACAACTAACATATTAAATACACAACTACACAATTATCATATTAAATACACAACAACCATATTAAATAAATAACTACACAACTATCAACTACACAACTAACATCCCCCCTCAAACATATTGGTTTACACAACTAAATAATTCATTTCCTAATCCTTGACTTGATTTAATTGGATTAAATTAAAGTGGGAGACAATGAAGATTGGTCACACCTAATTATACATATTTGGACAAATTAGATTAAGCCCACTTAAAAGTTGATTACATCTTTATTAATTAAAAATTGCCTAAGTTTTGTTATAAATAGCAAACTTTAAGAATGTTTTAATTACAAGTACAAATACAAGCAAATTCTTAGAGAAATTAGGGTAAGTTAGAGAAGTATTTAGAGAAGCTTGTGAGGTCTCTACAACATTTCATCTAGGAGAAATCAAGATTGGATCTTGAAGTGAAGCCTGCTAGCATTGAAAATCAATATTGGATCTTGAAATTAAGATTGGATCTTGCATCAAGCTTGCTAGGTAAGTTTGAACTTCTCTTAAGTTATGAATTATGTATTAGATGCATGATCACATAGCTTAATGTTGAAATAAGGCTAATAAATTGTGTTAGGATGCTTTGGAAGTATAAACACAATATGCTTGTAATTGGGTCAAAATATTTATGTTAGATATAAACATAATTTAGAGTTTGGAACTCTTGATGAAAGCTTAGAGTTATGGCTATCATTCTAGAATCACTTGACCACCTTTGGGTGACCTATAATTATTCACGAGATATTTTTTATTGGGATTCTAATTTGGTTTATGTATTGGATTCAAAATTTGCGCAAATGTGTATTTAGAATAAATTTATATTTTTGTAAAAATATTATATATTTTGAAAAAACTTGATTTTTATTTTATAATATGTGTTGATGTTGGTTTTGAAGTTAAAAATTAATTTTGGGTGTTTTTGAAGTGTTTAGGGAAGACTAGAAGAAATTAGGGTAAAAGCTCACTGGAAAGTGAGCTGAATGAATTGATTTAAAACAAATTTGACTTGCACGAATTGTGCTCGCGTGCACTGTAGTACGCGCGTCATGTGCGTGACCGCGCCAAATTTGTTTTTGCTCGTTTTTGAGTTTCCGGACTCCGATTCAGTCCCGGTTTTTTCATATACACTCGTAATGGAATATAGTATTTCATTGAATTATTTAAAATTACACTCATACTCGATATCTATGGGTTAGACCCATTTCCGCTGCGTGGGGCACCGATCCGACCCTAGGGGTTCCACAACTGCCCCAATAAATTTCCTATATTCATTATTATTGTACATAATTATAGGATTTCTTTCCTATTTGGTTTGTTAGTAGCCTATATAAAGGCTTCTATTATTGTAAATATAACATAGAGTGAATTCAAAATTTTCTTTCATTATCTTAACATGGTATCAGACATTAGGTTACGAACTTTTTAGTTTCGCTCTCTATTCACATTGGTATTGGGGATCACAGTCACCCTCAGGTACTTCCTCGGTTTCCAAGTATTTCCTGATCGGCTGCATCCAAGAAGAATCTTTTTCTGCATTCAATTCCAACACCTCGGGCTCTCCCACACTCTTTACTTGAAGACAGATCAAATGGATTGTTCTGGACTTTTCCAATCTGATTGATGATGCGAGCCGAGCTAAAGAATCTGCCTGATAGTTATCCTCCCGGCCGATCTGCTCAAACTGTATGTTCCTCATTATTCCGGTCAATTTTTTCACTTCAACCATGTATGCTATCATATTCGGTTCCCTGGCCTGGAACTCTCCCTTCAATTGCTGGACTGCCAGCTGGGAATCACTCTTCACAACCACATCACGAACACCCATCACCGTACACAACATTAAACCGGCCAGAATTGCCTCGTACTCAGCCTCGTTGTTCGTGGCCTCGAAGGCGAATCTCAGGGCGTAAACTACTTCTTCACCTTCACTATTTTTCAATACAATCCCGGCCCCATAACCATATGAGCTGATAGATCCGTCCACCGATAACTGTCATCTATTTTCCATAACGGTTAAAATCTGGGACCCTGTGAACTCAACCACAAATTCTGCTAAGGCTTGACCCTTCACCGCTGCCATTGGCAGGTAAGAATTTCATGCTCACTGAGCTCTACCGACCACTTCACCAATCTACCCGAGACCTACGAATTCTGCAGAATCTGTCTCAGAGGATGGTCAATATAAACCCCAATGGGATGGGTCTGGAAGTAAGGGCGTAACTTCCGGGCCGCAGTAATTAAAAACAAAGCTACCAATTCATGGGTTGGGTATCTAGTCTCGACATTTAACAAAGCTTTACTAACATAATATACCGGCCTTTGGACTTTATCGGCCTCTTGCACTAATACTGAACTCACAGCATGCTCAGAAACAGCCAAATATAAGAACAATGTCTCACTTGAGATTAGCTTAGCCAAGAGTGGGGGCTGTGTCAAATACTGCTTCAACTGCAGGAAAGCCTCCTCGCATTCCGCCGTCCATTTGACCTTCATCTTCGCCTTCTTAATGATCTTGAAGAAAGGGTGGCACTTGTCGGTTGCTTGGGAAATAAACCGATTTAACGCGGCCACCCAGCCGGCTAGGCTATGCACTTCTTTAACTGTTTGGGGGGATTTCAAATCCAGAACAGCTCGGATCTTTTAAGGATTTGCTTCTATGCCTCGGAAGCTCACCATGTAGCCCAAATACTTTCCTAAGGCCACCCCAAAAGCACATTTCTCAGGGTTCAACCTCAGATTATGCTTCCTCAGCAACTCAAAGTCATCTTCAAATCGGCCAAATGAAAACCTGGCTCCTTGGACATTGTTATCATATCATCGACGTATACCAGCATAGATGTGCCGATGAGGGGCTTAAAAATCTTGTTCACCAGCCTCTGAAATGTTGCCCCCGTATTTTTCAAACCGAAGGGCATCACTTTATAACAATATAGTCCTTGATCGGTGATGAAGGTTGTCTTCTGCTCGTCTAGAGGATGCATCTTGAGCTGGTTGTACCCCGAGAATGCGTCCATAAAACTAAGCAGCCCATGGCAGGCTGTTGGGTCCACCAATTGGTCTATCTTCGACAATAGGAAGCTGTCTTTCGGACAAGCTTTGTTGAGGTCGGTAAAATCTACGCACATCCTCCACTTCCCGCTGGGCTTTTTTACTAGAACCAAATTCGACACCTAGTCCGGGTACCTCACCTCTCTGATAAACCCGACTGTAGGCGCTGTATTTTTGCATATTAGCCCGATGATGAGTCTCGTATGGAGACACTACCTCTTTAGTTGTGAAAGCCGCGGGAAACAGACGTTGGAAGGGTAAAGTTGGAAATCAGTATTTTCGTTGGAGTTAACTCGCTTGTTTCGCTTCGGGTTCGCTTGTTGGACCTCTATTTTAAAACACACCAAACCCATTAAATCACATCCAAAAATAATTAAAACATTTAAAATACATTCACAAATTAAATTAAAACCAATTAAATTGAAATTAAATTAAAATTAAATTAAAACCAATTAATTTAAATTCCAAAATTAAAATAAATCCATTCCTAAATTACATAAATCTCCCACCAATTTAAAGAAATTCCCCACCAAAATATAAAATTCTTACCTTAAATAATTAAATTAGACACACACACATTTGTTTCCTAATAAACCCATGCAGAAACCTTAACCCTACCCTCTCACTATATAAACAACAACAAACCCTAAACATTCTCTTCTCCCCCACGCCTCTCTTCCTCACAAATAACCCTTCGACGACATCTCTCCTCCACTGGATCTCTCTCTCGGCAATACGAACTGCTCACGTCCCAACTCTCTCTCTCTCACGTAAACACCCCTCTCACCGAGCAGCCCCTCTTCTCCATGAAAAACAAAGCTAAACCCTAAAGACCTTATCCTTTCTTATCATCACCGAGCAGCCCCCCTTTAACAAACAACAAGAACCCAAAACACTCTTCCCGGCTTCTCCAAGCAACCACACATAAAACCTAAAACTAATCCTAACAGCCCTTGCACTGTCTTTCGTCAGCCCTCACATCTGCACCCTTGCTTCACGCCCATCTCTCGCAAATCCCCTCATTGTTGCTTCACGTTACACCATGCACAGCCATAAACCCTTCTCTCTCCCATGTATGGCCACGTTAAACAAACTCGGCAAACCCTACTGACCACACAGCACCTTACTCTCTACCCCCCCACTTCACAATCTTCACACCACTACACTCACGCCCTTCCCATTAGCCACCTAGCCTTCACTGCATGCTCACGCCACCAGCCAGACAAACCGAGAACAAACCCTTCAATTCAGCCAGTTTAGCCGCACCATTAGCCCTCCTTTGCCGTGACTAAAAAAACCCACAAACAGCCCTCACTCACTGCCGCAAACCCTCCACTCATCAGCCCCTCATCTTCACAGCCACTCCCACTGCCAGCAACTCACTCTCCACATGAAGCCCTCAACCGACTCAAGCCACCTACACCCTTATTCACACAGCATGTTAACCACGCTCCCTGACCTAGTTGATCCTCACGTAACCAACTCCCTTTGACCGACCAAATAAGCGACCAAACAAACATAATACTCAGCCAACTGACTTCACCATAATCCTTGACTCTCCGCGCCACATGCCCTCTTCAAACCCCATTAACCATGCAGACCTCACGTCTAAGCTGACAGCCATCCACGCCTTATAACCTCCGCAAATCCTGTCCAAAAAAACTGCCTTAAAACAGCCCCTTTACTGCCCAGTTCAAGCCTCCTTTCACTGCCCAAAATCTCACCAAAAACTCCCCATTAAACTGCCACAAAACCTCACTGAAATAAGCCTTAAACTACCGCATATTCCCCCCTTAAACTGCCGCAGAACAATCCCAAAACCTGCCAGTAAATCACGCCCAAATAGACCCATAAAACTGTCCAAAAAAGCCCCTAATACACCAAAAACAGTGACCCGAAAGACAGCAGCAAACAACAGCGAAACAGAGTAAAGACAACAGCCCGAACAGTAAAACAGCAAGGAAAGACGTTGAGTTAGTGAACCAAAAGTGTTGCGGATCATTCACCCTTCCAACGTGTGTAACGCCCTTTCGTGAGACGACAAAAGAGGTTAGACCTGAGGGCACCCTTTTATTTATTATCTTTCGTTTATTTTATTTAATTTGAATATTATCGCATGAGAGTCGTTTGAGGCATGATGTGATTGTTGGATGAGCAGAATATGTGTTCCCTTTTGTGGTATATAGGATGGAAACCCGGACGTAAATTCCGTAGCCGAATCTAAATGGACGGTAGTGCGGTTTGTACTCGGGATACAACGCCACGTACCACTTAAGAGACACGTATTTCGTCTCATCCAAACTTGTGTTTGAGCATGTTGTAGTTCGTAGGTTATTTATTTGTTATTAAAGCATGATTAGGTTGTTAGCATGTTATTTGTCTTAAGCATGATTTAGTCAATAGAAAGTTATTTCTTTATGCATGATAAGGTTGTCTTTACATTAGGGATTTAAATTTATATTTATGCTTAAATTCTTATTTATTTTCCGCATTAGATAATTGAGCATGCTTGTGTGATGATTGTATGTTATTGCGTGTTTGCCGTTATGACAACTTACTTTGAAGTATGCGAACTTAGATATAGGTTCTCATTGTTATTATTATGCATGCGGACTTAGGCGTAGATTACCTTTGAGCATGAATGTTGAATAGATTCGGTTAGTTTATTGCACAAATCATATCATCACAAGTGACATAAGTAAGGGACCATTCTGAACCCAACGGTTTGAGGTCTTCCATTGCGAGGGGTGAGTGCGGCCTTAAATCTTTCTCCCCGTTCACACCGGGTGGCGACTCCATGTTATTTCGTACTCCCAACTAGGCCGCGAGTCTGGAAAAGCGTCGTCAAGTTTCTGTGTCCCACAGTCTGGCGACTCCACTGGGGATAGAGAATTGGCCCCGAAATCATGTCTTGTGATGTTTGTGATTTGTGCTTTAGTTAACCGTGTCTATAGTAGTCACACGCCATAACTCGTTGGCACGTACCTTAAGGTATAAAAAAGGTGCGCTTACTTGGTCGCTTGAACCCTTGAGTGGGGAGTCCTAGTTGTGGGCAATCCTTCGTCAACGAGAGCCTTTGTCCGCACTCCCGTAAACCTACATGAAAACCTTAGTCGTAGAACTAATAGAAATTATTTGTTTTATGTTTGTGTTTTGGACCGTCGTCATTTGGATCCAGTTGGACCACTTGTCAAAAAGATGTGAACTTGTTGGGCCATTTAAACTGGGACGAGTTCGTGTCCTTTGACAATTGGGCCAAAAGCTTCTAAAATGTCGATGGGCCATTTTATGTTTAGGCCTCTTATCATTTGAAGTTGTTTAGCCATGTTATCGCAAAGTGTAAACATGTTGGGCCTTTTCAACTGGGATAAGTTTGCACTGCGCAATGGTGTGGTTAAATGCTTTAAAATGATAATGGGCCGACCTATACATTCTATATATCGCACACATCTCATGGACCTCATGCATACACGCATCATGCTAACCCCCTATGTCTTAAAAGCCATCATAGATATTTGTTGGGTTGGGGGTAAAAGAAGGTTTGTCAATAGGAGTTTAGCAAACATGGATATTGGGAAAAGGAAACCGAGGAACATAAAACTGTACGGCAAGGATAGAAAGACCATTGGGGGGCCTTCAAAAAAAAAAGAAGAAAGAAAAAAAAAAGAAAAGAGAAAAAAAAAGAAAAAGAAAAAAAAAAGAAAAAAGAGAGAAAAAGAAAAAGAAAAAGAAAAGGGTTGTTTAGTCCTTAATAGTTAGGCATAAGTCCGATGATGAAATCGTTTGCTTTAGGATGAAATCTTAGAAACGATAAACTCTTGATGTGCTTTTATCTGATTCTTTGAATTGTTGATCTATGCTAGACTCGTAAATACTTCACTATAGGTTCTTAGCGGTGAAAACCTAAGTAGTTTGCAAGATGACTAGTTGAAAAAAAATTGTAGGTCGGTGAATGACCGTTTGCTTAGATGTCTATCCTGACTTGCTTGTGCCATGATGTGTGGTATGGTTGAAAATAAAGCAAAGTCTCTGAAAAAAATAAACCGCCTATAACCGATAAGCATGAAGCTACCCGTGGGCGAGTATTAGGACCACCATGAGGAGAAATGCTACCTTTAAGGGTAGGTGTGTTGAAAAAAAAAAGAAAGAAAAAAAAAAGAAAAAAAAAAGAAGTTCAAAATGAAAAGAAAAAAGAGAGAGACAAAAAAGAAAGAAAACAATACCACATTGAGCACAGAAAAGCAACTGCAGGCATAATTGAGATATCTAGGTTGGTTTGACACATCGATCCCGATTTTTTGACGAAATCATTGAGTCGGCTTACCTGGGGATGAATCTGCGAAGGAACTTTTGCACACACACACTTTGAGTCTGGCTTAGATCATTTATTCAAAGACTTCGATTTGAGTTGCATTGGATGTTTTGAAAGTTCTTTGGTTTCATTACTGAGCATTCTTTGAGGACAATGGTATGTATAACTATTGGGACTATTTCGTAGCATGTGATATAGCATGATGATATGGAAGGCCCCACCATGTGGTTCATCTTGACCAAGTGCAAACAGCAGAGAACAGAAAGCTAAATTAAGACTATGAGCGACCAATCTACCACCCCGTGAATAAGAAGAATAACAAGAAATTGAGCCATGAGACCAGAGAGAAGACTGAGCAATCACTTGGAGAACTGGCGGAAGACCTAACCCAACGGAATATGAAATTCATTCATGCATGCATACATACACGTAACATATTTTGCATTCTTTTTTGTGTTTGTTTTGCTTTGTATTCACAGGTTTTGAAGAAGAAAAAGAAAAGCGGCAAAGACAAGCCAATCAGAAGCAGTGACAGTACAATCTGTTTCAGAAATGAATCAGTTTTGGGGATGAGTCCAAGGGTTGAGACCTATATCAGTCAGTTTCGGGGATGAGTCCCAGGGTTGAGGCCCATATCAGTTTCAGTCTTGGGGATGAGTCCCAGGGGCGAGGCCCATATCAGTATCAGTTTGGGGCGAGGCCCACATCACTCTGGGGGTGAGGCCCACATCACTCTGGGGGTGAGGCCCACATCGTTATCAGAACCAGTCTTGTCGGGTATGGCACTCTGGGGGCGAGACCCACATCATTATTGGTATCAGTGTTGCCAGGTATGGCACTATAGGGGCGAGACCCATATCATTATCAGTATTAGTCTTGCCGGGTATGGCACTCTGGGGGCGAAGCCCACATTAGTTCAGAATCAGTCTGGCCGAGTATGGCACTCTGAGGGCGAGGCCCACTTTAGTTCAGTATCAGTTTTGCCGAGAATGGTAATCCGAGTATGGAGTAAGGTTCGAGAATGAACAAACCGAGAATGGTAATCGGAGAATGGAGCAGAGTTCGAGAATGGACAAGCCGAGAATGGCAATCCGAGAATGGAGCAGTTCGGGAATGAACAAGCCGGGAATGGCACTCCGAGAATGGAAACACAGTTTGGGAATGAACAAGCTGGGCAGTCTTGCCAGGTATGGCACTCCGGGTACGGAGACATCAGTATCAGTTTTGCCGGGTATGGCACTCCGGGTATGGAGACACTTCAGTATTAGTATCAGTTTGGGGCCGAGACCCAAATAAGTATGAGTATCAACTTGGGGAGAGGCCCATATCAGTTTGGGGCGAGTCCCACATCAGTATCGGTTCGGGGGCGAGGACCACATCAGTATCAACTTGGGGGTGAGTCCCATATCAGTATCAGTTCTGACGTGTATGGCACTCCGGGTATGGAGATATTACAGCGTCGCCCAAGTTCTGTTGTCTACAGTCTGGCACTCCGGGTATGGAGACACTTCAGTATTAGTATCAGTTTGGGGCTGAGGCCCAAATCAGTATCAGTATCAACTTCGGGCGAGGCCCATATCAGTTTGGGGCGAGTCCCACATCAGTATCGGTTCGGGGGTGAGGCCCACATCAGTATCAGCTTGGGGTGAGTCCCACATCAGTATCAGTTCTGCCGAGTATGGCACTCCGGGTATGGAGATATTACAGCGACGCCTTGGGTATGAGGTTTAGCAGGCCAGGTACGGCACTCCGGGTATAGAGATATCACAGCGATGCCTTGGGTATGAGGTTTAGCACGCCAGGTACGGCACTCCGGGTATGGAGATATTACAGCGACACCTTGTGTATGAGGTTTAGCAAGCCAGGTACGGCACTCTGGGTATGGAGATACAGCATCAGTTCTGTCAGGTATGGCACTTCGGGTATGGAGATACAACATCAGTTCTGTCGGGTATGGCACTCCGGGTATGGAGATACAGCATCGGTTCTGCCGGTATGGCACTCTGGGTATGGAGACATCAGTATCAGTTTTACCAGGTATGGCACACCGGGTATGGAGACATTAGCATCAGTTTCAGGGATGAATCCCAGGGTCGAGGCAGACATCAGCATCAGTATCAGTTTGGGGGCGAGGCCCACATCAGTATCAGTTTAGGTCGCGACCCAAATCAGTATCAGCTCGGGAATGAGTCCCAGGGTCGAAGGCCCACTGCATCATCAGTTGTAGTTCCGGGTCGAGGTGCCCACTACATCATCAGTTCGAGGGCGAGGTCCATATTATCAGCGGTGTTGGGTCGAGGTGCCCAGGGTTGAGGTGCCCACTACATCATCAGTTCGAGGGCGAGGTCCCTATTGTCAGCAGTGTTGGGTCGAGGTGCCCCCGTTGTCGGTTGCAGTTCCGGGTCGAGGTGCCCAGGGTCGAGGTGCCCACTACATCATCAATTCGATGGCGAGGTCCC
Organism: Zanthoxylum bungeanum; assembly: GCA_019454045.1. Lineage (NCBI taxonomy): Eukaryota > Viridiplantae > Streptophyta > Magnoliopsida > Sapindales > Rutaceae > Zanthoxylum > Zanthoxylum bungeanum. The sequence continues at coordinate 19,229 of SKCR01027763.1, forward strand.
TATTGTCAGCGGTGTTGGGTCGAGGTGCCCATGGTCGAGGTGCCCCCGTTGTCAGTTGTAGTTCCGGGTCGAGGTACCCACTACATCATCAGTTCGAGGGCGAGGTCCCTATTGTCAGCGGTGTTGGTCGAGGTGCCCAGGGTCGAGGTGCCCCCGTTGTCGGTTGTAGTTCCGGGTCGAGGTGCCTAGGGTCGAGGTACCCACTACATCATCAGTTCGAGGGTGAGGTCCCTATTGTCAGCGGTATTGGGATGCGTCCCAGGGTCGAGGCCCCTGTTGTCGGTTGTAGTTCCGGGATGCGTCCCAGGGTCGAGGGTCCACTACATCATCAGTTTGAGGGCGAGGTCCCTATTGTCAGCGGTATTGGGTCGAGGTGTCCAGGGTCGAGGTTCCTCCCTTGTCGGTTGTAGTTCCGGGATGCGTCCCAGGGTCGAGGTGCCCACTACATCATCAGTTCGAGGGCGAGGTCCCTATTGTCAGCGGTGTGTTGGGTCGAGGTGCCCAGGGTCGAGGTGCCCACTACATCATCAGTTCGAGGGCGAGGTCCCTATTGACAGTGGTGTTGGGTCGAGGTGCCCCCGTTGTTGGTTGCAGTTCCGGGATGCGTCCCAGGGTCGAGGGCCCACTGCATCATCATCACAGTTCACATTCGGTGGTTCGGGAACAAAGCCTAGAGGTCGAGGCACCTCACCACCATATCAACTCAGTTCGAAGCAACAGGCAAGTCAGGTGGCAGCTGGCGAGCCAGGTAAGTAAAAATGCATTGCATAACTTTGATAGGATTGTCACTGTTACATATTGCACAAGTCCCATCAAAGTGGGGGCGAATGTCGGCGCTGTATTTTTACATATTAGCCCGATGATGAGTCTCGTATGGAGACACTACCTCTTTAGTTGTGAAAGCCGCGGGAAACAGACGTTGGAAGGGTAAAGTTGGAAATCAATATTTTCGTTGGAGTTAACTCGCTTGTTTCGCTTCGGGTTCGCTTGTTGGACCTCTATTTTAAAACACACCAAACCCATTAAATCACATCCAAAAATAATTAAAACATTTAAAATACATTCACAAATTAAATTAAAACCAATTAAATTGAAATTAAATTAAAATTAAATTAAAACCAATTAATTTAAATTCCAAAATTAAAATAAATCCATTCCTAAATACATAAATCTCCCACCAATTTAAAGAAATTCCCCACCAAAATATAAAATTCTTACCTTAAATAATTAAATTAGACACACACACATTTGTTTCCTAATAAACCCATGCAGAAACCTTAACCCTACCCTCTCACTATATAAACAACAACAAACCCTAAACATTCTCTTCTCCCCCACGCCTCTCTTCCTCACAAATAACCCTTCGACGACATCTCTCCTCCACTGGATCTCTCTCTCGGCAATACGAACTGCTCACGTCCCAACTCTCTCTCTCTCACGTAAACACCCCTCTCACCGAGCAGCCCCTCTTCTCCATGAAAAACAAAGCTAAACCCTAAAGACCTTATCCTTTCTTATCATCACCGAGCAGCCCCCCTTTAACAAACAACAAGAACCCAAAACACTCTTCCTGGCTTCTCCAAGCAACCACACATAAAACCTAAAACTAATCCTAACAGCCCTTGCACTGTCCTTCGTCAGCCCTCACATCTGCACCCTTGTTTCACGCCCATCTCTCGCAAATCCCCTCATTTTTGCTTCACGTTACACCATGCACAGCCATAAACCCTTCTCTCTCCCATGTATGGCCACGTTAAATAAACTCGGCAAACCCTACTGACCACACAGCACCTTACTCTCTACCCCCCCCCCCACTTCACAATCTGCACACCACTACACTCACGCCCTTCCCATTAGCCACCTAGCCTTCACTGCCTGCTCACGCCACCAGCCAGACAAACCGAGAACAAACCCTTCAATTCAGCCAGTTTAGCCGCACCATTAGCCCTCCTTTGCCGTGACTAAAAAAACCCACAAACAGCCCTCACTCACTGCCGCAAACCCTCCACTCATCAGCCCCTCATCTTCACAGCCACGCCCACTGCCAGCAACTCACTCTCCATGTGAAGCCCTCAACCGACTCAGCCACCTACACCCTTATTCACACAGCATGTTAACCACGCTCCCTGACCTAGTTGATCCTCACGTAACCAACTCCCTTTGACCGACCAAATAAGCGACCAAACAAACCTAATACTCAGCCAACTGACTTCACCATAATCCTTGACTCTCTGCGCCACATGCCCTCTTCAAACCCCACTAACCATGCAGACCTCATGTCCCTAGAAAACTGACACGCACAAAGCCACTAAGGACTCTCATAACCGACAACAATAAACACGCCACAAACTGCCCTTAACCAACCCACTCACTGCCATAAACCCTTCACGCTAATTGCCTCCATCTCACGTCTACGCTGATAGCCATCCACGCCTTATAACCTCCGCAAATCCTGTCCAAAAAAACTGCCTTAAAACAGCCCCTTTACTGCCCAGTTCAAGCCTCCTTTCACTGCCCAAAATCTCACCAAAAACTCCTCATTAAACTGCCACAAAACCTCACTGAAATAAGCCTTAAACTACCGCATATTCCCCCCTTAAACTGCCGCAGAACAATCCCAAAACCTGCCAGTAAATCACGCCCAAATAGACCCATAAAACTGTCCAAAAAGCCCCTAATACACCAAAAACAGTGACCCGAAAGACAGCAGCAAACAACAGCGAAACAGAGTAAAGACAACAGCCCGAACAGTAAAACAGCAAGGAAAGACGTTGAGTTAGTGAACCAAAAGTGTTGCGGATCATTCACCCTTCCAACGGACGTGTAACGCCCTTTCGTGAGACGACAAAAGAGGTTAGACCTGAGGGCACCCTTTTATTTATTATCTTTCGTTTATTTTATTTAATTTGAATATTATCGCATGAGAGTCGTTTGAGGCATGATGTGATTGTTGGATGAGCAGAATATGTGTTCCCTTTTGTGGTATATAGGATGGAAACCCGGACGTAAATTCCGTAGCCGAATCTAAATGGACGGTAGTGCGGTTTGTACTCGGGATACAACGCCACGTACCACTTAAGAGACACGTATTTCGTCTCATCCAAACTTGTGTTTGAGCATGTTGTAGTTCGTAGGTTATTTATTTGTTATTAAAGCATGATTAGGTTGTTAGCATGTTATTTGTCTTAAGCATGATTTAGTCAATAGAAAGTTATTTCTTTATGCATGATAAGGTTGTCTTTACATTAGGGATTTAAATTTATATTTATGCTTAAATTCTTATTTATTTTCCGCATTAGATAATTGAGCATGCTTGTGTGATGATTGTATGTTATTGCGTGTTTGCCGTTATGACAACTTACTTTGAAGTATGCGAACTTAGATATAGGTTCTCATTGTTATTATTATTTGCGGACTTAGGCGTAGATTACCTTTGAGCATGAATGTTGAATAGATTCGGTTAGTTTATTGCACAAATCATATCATCACAAGTGACATAAGTAAGGGACCATTCCGAACCCAACGGTTTGAGGTCTTCCATTGCGAGGGGTGAGTGCGGCCTTAAATCTTTCTCCCCGTTCACACCGGGTGGCGACTCCATGTTATTTCGTACTCCCAACTAGGCCGCGAGTCTGGAAAAGCGTCGTCAAGTTTCTGTGTCCCACACTGACTTTCAGTAACTTCTCTACCTCGACACACATCGCCTCGCACCGCTCTTGGTTGAATATCCTTCTTTTTTGTTTGACGGCTTGTGGACCGGATCTGCCGCCAATCGGTGGTTGAGAAATTTTGGATCTATGTCGGGCATATCACCATGCCCCCATGCAAAAACATCCGGGTACTCCTTTAATAACTTGAGCAGGTCCCGTTTTAGGGCTTCTTCTAAGTCTACCCCTACTTGTATATGTCTTTCCGGTCCGAAGAGCTCTACCGATTCCAACTCTTCAACCGCCCCTAACCGGGCTACTTTCTTTGGCCGAGGACCTGGATTCTTACTCGTCTCTTCCCCGTCCTCACTTCATGTTCTCTTCCACCCACCTTCTTCAATGCAGAGAGTCTCCCTCGAGACGGTAGCAAAGCATCTCCGGGCTGCTTTCTGGCTTCCATATACAATCCCAATCCCGTCCTGGGTAGGAAACTTCAATTTTAAATAGTAGCACGATATTGCAGCTTTTTTCTTCATCATAAAAGGCCGACCAACAATGACCTGATAACTGTTCATGCAGTCTACCACTATGAAATTTATCATAATCGTCCGAGTCCGGGGATGGCTCCCGATCGTCATAGCCAACTGTATTCTTCCCAAAGGAACGACTGTTGAACCCCCAAAACCGTACAAGGGTGTCCCGTCACCAATCAGAGTCGCGTACTCCACCCCAAGCCCATCCAAAGCCTCATTGGAAATTATGTCTACCGCACTCCTGGGATCCACCGGGATCCTATCTACCTCTGTGCCGCCAATCACTGCCTTAATTATCAATGCATCATCATAGGTGAAGCTCACCTCACGAGCATCTTCATCTGTAAACATCACTGGTACCGACCGACCACTCTGAAATCCCGAGGCCTGTTCCATTGCCAATACTTATGGCTCTCGAGTTCGACTGTAATTCTTCCTAGACTGGTTAGAGTCTCCAGCTAGCGTCCTCCCACCAGCAATGGTGTACATCTCTATGCGGTTCGATCTATGTCTGGCCGTCATGACTTCATGGTCGATATAATTATTCAAATAACCATTATGTGCCAGGTCTTCCACCTGCTCCTGTAAGTCTTTACAGCTGTCCGTCATATGCCCCTTCAAATTATGGTGCATACAGTAGGCTCTCTCATTCCTCATATCCGGCGGGTACTTCCTCAAGTCTGGCTCTGTCAAGAGGCATTTGCCCTGGATCTCCATGACGATTTGTCTCAACGTTTTACTCATAGAAACATACGCCGCTCCCCCAACCACGTGGTTCACTTGAGCCGGAGCCCTCATCTCCTGATTATTCGGAGGCATCGGTCTGAATTCCCTCTGCCTCGGGGGTGGCTTCCTGAACTCCCAGTCTGGTCTCCGAGGAACTTCCGCCCTTACCACCCTCTCTTTGGTAGCTGCACCCCTCCGGGTGACCTTCTCCTCATCTTCCAATGAAACAAACTTCCGGGCCGTCTCCAGGGCGGTGGCATAATCAGGTGTTTCTTGGATCCTCAGATGGGTCCACAGCCTCCCGACTTTCAAGGCCCTCTTCAAACTTTCCAGAGCCTCTAGCGACTCGTACCCCCAACCTTGAGCACCAAGCTATGGTATCTTTCAATGAAAATCTTCAAACTTTCCAGAGCCTCTAGCGACTCGTACCCCCAACCTTGAGCACCAAGTTATGGTATCTTTCAATGAAAATCTTCAGGGGCTCTTCATCCCTCTGCATCATGAGTCTCAACTCCCCAACTATTTTCTTCGGGACGCACGGCCCCTTAAAGTGCTGAACAAATGACTTCCTGAGCTGGGAAAAACTACCGATGCTCCCTGGAGTTAGACTTTTTAACCATAGAATAGTAGGCCCACTCAAGGTTAGTGGGAATACCTTGCAAATGGCATCTCCCACCATCCATTGAACCTCTATCAGCAAAAAAAAACCCTCGATATGCGATTTTGGATCGGTATGGCCTTTAAAGGTTGCCATAGATGGCATGGTGAATCATCTTGGGAACTCTGCCGACCTTATTTCCTCCGTAAAAGGAGATTCAGTTTCGCCGTCCCGAGCATCCCCGTTATCAGTTTTGAAATTTTCTTCCCACTTCGCCATTTCTTTTCTAAACCAAGTTTTCATATTGTCATCAGCGTCCTCACGCTGCCTTCCAAGGACTTCCTCGCGCCTGTCGTTCCGAGCACGACGCATCCCGCGACTAGGGACCTCTCGTCCAACTCCACCATGTCTCATATCTCCTCTTTTGGTGATGTGTGGGCTGTTACAGGAGGAGTCTGGTGATTGCTTTTCCTCTTCTTCTTCCCACATGCCCCCTACCTGCAAACCCATTGCCATCACCACAGACCTCACTCCGTAGGGGTTTTTCCTCATAGGTTCACCATCTCCGCTCAGATCTACGACTCTCTTTCCCTCTGCTATTTCATTTAGCTTCCGGCTTGTCCCGGCTTCGAATCTCTCATTGTTCAATTTTTCCATTCTTTCCAATTTATCCATCATGGACTTCATGAGGGTCTGGTTTTCCTTCTTGTCTTTCCTTATGCTCTCCTTCATTCTTCCCATCCATTCTGTTATTGAGCTCTCTGATGATTTGTGGTTTCCACCTTCTGCCATCGTCCTACAACGTAAACTGCTTTTTACTCTTTTCCCCACAGATGGCGCCAACTGTTGATGGATGATTTTCATCTCAGGGGCAATTTCGGGATAGTGCGCCCGGGACAATCCTCCTCCAACTTTGAATTTGTTTGGTTATGGGGGACCAAAAGCAAACTTTGGCGAAAAGCGGGTAAAACACACAATCAACAAAGAGTTTTTACGTGGTTCGGCGGGATGGATCCAGCCTACGTCCACGGGCACAAAATAAGTGGGGGAGTTTTATTACTGAAACGAGCTCGGCCGACCTGTTTTATGACTGGTCAATGTGGAACCGAGCTGTTTGTGTTTTGCCTTTACAAGATAGTTCTTTTCTCTTTTTAAGATCTTTTTTACCATCAACTAACCAACCTTTACAAATGTGTTTTTCCTCCCTTTTTATACTAGTGAATATGTAGCACCGTTCCTAAACCTAGGTGACGTCACTCACGTGGGTTCCTGAATCATTGACCGGCTCTCTTCCCCAAGGCTACCTGGCCGAAGGCAAACCTCATCTCTTGTCATTATGTCCCTTCACCTTATCTCGTACTCTGCCCCATGTGATAGTGATGTCACAAACCTTCCTTGTACTCTGCCCCATGTGAAAGAGATGTTTCAAACTTTCCTTGTACTCCGCCCCATGTGAAAGTGATGTTTCAAACCTATCTTGCACTCTGCCCCATGTGAGAGTGATGTTACAAAGCTTGAAGGATCAAGTGGTGGAAAGTGATATAAGGAATAATCTGAAATACCCTGCCAACAGATCGATCTCCAAGAGGTCGGTCAAAATGATCCTCTGAACTGAGAATGCTTCTGCCGAGCTGGAGTGGTCGGTCTTGGATCACAAAGTGGTCGGCAGTAACCGTTAGAACATGTCATGTCATCTGATCGGCACTACTATGAAGGTCGGGCCGTATTAAAAGGCTGGTCAAGGGAGAGAATCAAACCTTATGGAAGCTAGTCTCCCATATGATGAAAATACCATCTCTACCCTTGCCGCACTGCTCAAATGCCTTGGTGCTTGAAATTACCACCAACAGTAACGTATACTTTTAAGTATTTTATTAAAAAATGAGAACAAATGGTATTGTCATATATCAAACGAAGTAGGGAAAGAGCTAAGTTGATACAGACATAAATTATAAAAAGAAACTCAGATTTTATGGAGTTTGATGAAACAATGATATGAGATAGAGAATAATAACGTTAAAATATTCATATAGCCGACTTTAATTAGTGAGAGAAGATTTTATTTGGTTTTAATTATTATTGTTTTTGTGCTTGATTTCCTTTAATACCTACTTTGCTAAATGCTTATCAAGAGTTTAAAAAAATTGTGTATATTAATGCTTTAAATAGATTTCTATTACTTTCAAAGAAATAAAATAAAAAATAAAAATAGATTTCCATTAATTGTTGCCATTTTGTGACATGATATATTTCATTGGCTGTCCATATGGAAGATCTCTAACCAAATGATCAGTCTGCAACTTTTAAAAAAAATAAAACAAAAAGATTCTACATAGACAATTGCTAGTTTCCTTCATTGGATTGGCATGTTTTAATTTTGAGATGAAAGGCCATCTCAATTTTGAACAAGCAATTGTGACTGATGAGTCAGGAAGTTGGTTAAGATTTTAACATTATTGAACAAATCTTTTTCATAAACGTCAGGTGGAGGGCATCTTTCATCAAGCCACAGAAAGCAATAATGGAGTAAAACTTCAAAATAAATCAATTAGAAACCGCACCTTGCTAATTTTTACAAATTCCTATATGAAATTACATGTTCTCACTCCAAAAATAAGTTCCAAATGGCAGAAAAATTTGGATGAATTTGTTTGCAACTCTTGTAACCCCAATGATTAATGGTGCATCATGTGTAACTTCTAAAGATTATTGGTGGGTTGATGGTGAGAATTGTAACCATTATTATCCCTAAAGGTTAATGGTGTAATTCAAAGTTTTGTCGATCCTAGTAATGTAAAAAGGGGGCTCTTCCTCTCATTTACACAGAAAATTTGAGCTCTCTCAATTCTCTTTATCCTCCTAAAGTTCTTTCTAAATTTCTCTGGTGTTATTTGGTTTTTCTTTAGCATTGGAATTCAGACTAAATTTGATTCGTCAAAATAGAGATCGGTTCTCTCATTAATTCTAAAATACCTTATTATTTTAAATTAGTTGCATTTTTCTTATATAATTAATTGCTTAAATATTTATATTTATATTTAATATCATAACTAGCATAAGTTTTCCTAATATATTTAAGGTAATCATTTATTGCCGGTATTTTCTTTTGTTATTTGCAGTCTTAATTGCTTTCTTGAAAATCAGCCAACTAAAACAAAAGTTAGATATTGATAGTGACTTCTTCTTCTTCACCTTAATTAACTTCTAAGCATATGCTTGAATGTATATGACTTCAAGTCTTGGTAAAATTTCAAAGAAGTAGATGAATGATTTGTATTAACATAAGCCACTACAATAAGGATAAGGAAAAGTAGTATGGCATAATAATATTACTTTCAGTTCTTGTTTATTTGATTTGATGTTTTTGATTAATTTTATATTTGACAGTAACCAGCATGAATGTTATAGCTCTGTTTCCTTATCTGAGAAGTGTTGCAAGAAATCTAAAGAAGAAATCTGGGAAATCATGGAAATGAGAGACATGGGCAGTGTAGAAGAAGAGCAAAAGCCACCATTACTTGGGAGTTTTTCTTCATCTGCTGCGTCAGAAAACCCTTCTGAAAGAACTGGTAATTGATTTTAATTAATATTTTTTCCTCTTGTGGGTATGTATGGTTTCTAGGTGCTCCCCACTGTACGCCTACCACCTAACGGTTTTAAAATATTTCTTTTAACATAGTGGAAACGCAACAACCACTACAAGAATTATGGCTTTTAGCGTCCAATAATTTAGCGTCGAAATAATTTTCGACGCTAAAAATCACTTTTAGCGTCGTAAATAATATTTGACGCCAAATATCAAGATTTTAGCGACGAAACAAATATTCGACGCCAAATATTCAACTTTTTTCGTCGAAAAAAATTATCGACGCTAAAAGTACACTTATAGCGTCGAAACATATTCGACGCTAACTTATTTTACTATTCCAATAATTTTTGGCGCTAAATGTTATACTTTTAGCGTCAAATATATTTGTCGACGCCAAAAACTATACATTTAGCGTCGACTAAGTAGCGTCGCTAAAGGTTTAGGAAGATTCCACCGACAATCCTGTGATCTTTAGCGTCTAAATTTATGTCGACGCTAAAAATTGGACATATAGCGTCGAAATAGTTTATTCGACGCTAAAAATAACAACAATTAGCGTCGAAAAAATAATTCGATGCTAAATATAGATTAAAATATAGAATGCCACAAACCCTTCCCCCCCTCTGTTTTTTCTCCCATTCTCTGCATTTTCATCCTCTGAAATCTCAGAATTTGTCATCTGCTACCTCACAACTCTCCTACGAATTTTCAATAAAATTGTAATCAATTTTCCATAAGGTAAGTCTTCATTTATATTTCTTTATTATTTTTCAATTTTTATGATTATGTTTATTATATACTTTTTGTTAATGGTTTATGGTTTATATATGTAGATTAAGTTAATTAATTAACTAAATAGAATTTTTCTGTAAACTATTTACTTTATCAACTAAATATATATATGTATATGCTTAAAAAAATAATTAATGAATTAGTAATGTTGATGAATGTAATATGATATTTAATAATTATATTTTATATTTAGGTATTTCGCTTAAATGGATAGAAATTGGATGAGCTCGCTGGATAGATTGAGTGTTGAATATCGTAATGGAGTGTATGAGTTTATGGAAGTAGCAAAGCAACACATTGATGCAGAAGGTCGTGTTCGGTGTCCATGTGCAAATTGTTTGAATAGGAAAAGGAAACGGTTAGATGAAGTTCATAATCATTTATACATGCCAATAATATCACCAATTTACCGTACGTGGATTTATCACAGTGAGCAGTATAATTCTCAGTCACGGTTTATTGATTCCGGTGAAGGGAGCAGTAGTTACAATCAACCTGTAAACGATGAGATAACCGATGCTTTGCATGACTTACAAGGTCCACAACTTGGTCATAGTGTCAGTGGTGACATGCCAGTGTTAAGTGGAAATGATCAAAATTTATTTAGTGAACTACTTGATGAGGCAAAAAAAATTCCATTTGAAGGTGCTAGAATGTCAATCTTGAATTTTGTTGTGAAATTATTACACATTAAAGTGATCAACAAAATGATCAACAAAAGTATTGATATGATGCTAGAGTTACTGGGCCAAATGTTACCGGTTGGAAGCGAATTGCCTAAGTCGTACTACGAGGTAAAGAAAATGTTGCGTGATCTGGGAATGGGGTATGAATCCATTCATGCTTGTAAGTATGATTGTGTATTATTTCGTGCAGAATATGAATCACTTGAATATTGTTCGATATGTGGTGAAAGTCGGTACAAAGTCCGTGGTACGGGGAAGAAAGTGCCTCAAAAGATATTACGATATTTTCCTTTAACGCCCAGGCTGCAGAGATTGTTCATGTCACGACACACAGCAACTGACATGATGTGGCATCATGAAAAGAGGATCGGTGCAGAGGGCAGACTTAGACATCCTGCGGATGGAACCGAGTGGAAGGAATTTGATGACATGTACCCTCGTTTCGCTGAGGACCCCCGTAATGTCAGGTTAGGTCTTGCCTCTGATGGTTTTAACCCATTTGGGAATATGTACAACTCTTATAGCATCTGGCCCGTTATTTTTATTCCATATAACTTACCTCCATGTAAATGTATGAAGGATCCGTTCATGTTTATGTCATTGCTTATCCCTGGTCCACGTTCCCCTGGTAAAGATTTGAATATTTACTTGAAACCATTGATCGAGGAGTTACAAATATTATGGAATGTGGGTGTGCATACCTATGATGCAGCTTCCGAGCAGTATTTTCAGATGCATGCCGCGTTATTATGGACCATTAATGATTTTCCAGCTTATGGTTCATTATCTGGATGGAGCACTAAGGGATACATGGCATGTCCAGTTTGTGCGGGTCAAACACCTTCGCAACGATTACGGAATAAAATAGATACACAGGGCACATGAGATTTCTTGAGTTGAGTCATCCTTGGCGGAGGAGTAAATTATTTAACGGTCAACATGAACATCAGAGTATGCCCAGTCCATTGTCTGGATTCGACATAATTTGCCAACATCAACATCTCAGAGACAGTACATCAGGTAAACATCCTAATAATAGAGATAAAAATCGAAAACGCTTACCTGAAAAGTTGAATTGGACATGAAAGAGTATTTTCTTTGAGTTAGAATATTGGGGGACTCTGAGTTTGCGACATAATTTGGATGTAATGCATATAGAAAAAAATATTTGTGAGAGTTTAGTGGGCACACTATTCAATATTCCGGGTAAGACAAAAGACATTGTAAATGCTAGATTGGACCTACAAGATCTTAAAATTTGTAGTGAATTGCATTTACAAGTCACTTCTCGAGGTCTTATTAAGCCACCTGCTAGTTATGTGCTCACTCAATCAGAGAGAAAATCATTTTGTGATTGGCTGAAAATGGTTAAATTCCCTGATGATTATGCATCGAATATTGGGCGTTGGGTCAGAGATGATACAATAACGGGATTAAAGAGTCACGATTGTCATGTGCTTCTCGAGATTCTCCTTCCTGTTGGCATTCGACCTTATCTCCCCCCGAATGTATGCGACGTCGTACTTGATCTATGTGGCTTCTTTAAAAAATTATGTCATAGGACATTAACCACAACTGTTATTGACGAACTTGAGCGAGGAATCGTGATAATCCTATGCAAGCTGGAGCGAATTTTGCCACCCGCTCTTTTTGATGTGATGGTACATTTGGCCGTGCATTTACCGGCTGAAGCTAGAAAGGGAGGTCATGTCCATTACAGATGGATGTATCTCATTGAGAGGTACTATATATATACAGTTTTAAATATTACATTCTTAAATTTTTATTGTGCATTGAATTTAGTTTTAATGCAAACTTGTTATCATATCCGCAGGGCTTTGGGAGATTACAAACAATATGTGAAAAACAAGGCGCGACCTGAAGGGTCAATAGCTGAAGCTGTTGTAATAAGTGAAGCAATAACATTTTGTTCGATGTACATGCAGAATATTGAAACTCATTTTAATCGTCGGCCACGAAACTATGATGGAGATGCAAGTAATTCGCAAGATATCACAGTGTTCCGTCAAAATTGCAGACCATTTGGAGCAGTAGGTGTCAAATTGTCGACGTCATCTGAACGCAGTACAGTTAATTCGGAAAATGCCTCTCTTCGAGACGAGTTAGCCACCACCCGAGACGAGCTACAACAGACTAAGGACGAGCTAAAACAGGTCAAGGTGGACCACAAGAAGAAGATGGAGCATCTCGAACAGCAAATGATGGTTTTTCGTCAGATGTTGGAGGCATCAATCAGTCAGGGTGCATCGGGCTCGAGCGTCCCCCATCACAGCAGCAATAAATTTTATATTTGGTTTTGTATAAATATTTTGAACAAATAGTTTTAATATAATATGTTTTTTTTCTAAAAAAAAAATTGAATATAATAATTATTATAATATTTCGTAATTCTGTTATTAATCAGAAATTTTTTTCAATTAAATTAAATATTAAATCAATTATTTTAGACTAAAAAGAAGTAAATTAATAATTTTTTAAAAAAACAAATTTTTTTAACTATTAGCGTCGAAACAGTCGACGCCAAAAGATTGATTTTGGCGTCGAACATGTCGACGCTAATAGTTACAAGAAAATCGCCGCAGTAAGTACATAGATATTACTTTTGTAATATACCTAGCGTCGAAATGTTTCGACGCTAAAAGTCAAACTTTTAGCGTCGACTTATTTCGTCGCCCAATATAACCTATAGCGTCAGAAAATTTAATTTAGCGTCGAAAAAAATTGGACGCCAAATACAATATTTAGCGTCGCAATTATTTAATTCGACGCTAAAAATATTTTGCGTCGAAAATATGATTTTTGGCGTCGATTTATTTCGACGCTAAAGGGTATAATTTTTGTAGTGAACTCTATAGGTGTAGTCAAGTTTGGAATGGATCAAGTAAATCATGTATATTTGTATGTTTTTTTTTTACTTTTTATATATATTTCTTTTGACGTCAATTTTTGGACTAGCATCGAACACATGGAATTCATAGTGTTGGAGATCGATGCAAAACTAAAACCAAATAAAAATACGAAAATAGTAAAAGACACAAAGTTTATGTTGTTCGGCACTTGGTCTACTTCTACGAGAAGAAAGTATTGGAGTTGTATTATTATTGAGCATGGTTACAATGAGATGAGTCCCCCTCCTTTAGAGCCTCTTTATATACAGTGAAAATGTGGTTTTCTTCCACTCCCCATCATGGGATCGTGGGCTTGGTAGTAGGTAAGGTTAGTGAAGTAGTTGCCTAAGTAGTTATTGGCTTGGTAGTGGAGGTGGTTATAAGAGAAACTAATAAGGTTGATTCGTCAAGGATGGTCTCATTTTACCGACCTCATCATCCCGAGACCATTTCAAAACTGATCTCATTACTCCGAGACTATTTGTCTCATACTAAATTGAGATCATATTTAACATATGGTGATCATTGTGTCAGACATCCTTGTCTTTTGATCATCTTTAGCATTTTGTCATCTTTGCACCTAGTCATCATCAGCATTTGGTTATCATTGCGTCAGGTCATGCTTTACGTCTGGTCACCAGGGAGAAGCCTCTTGTATGTCCAAATGGGGGGGTCAGCCGACCCCTCTCATTTTTTTTTCAATTGTTAGTACTAGTAAATAATAGAAATACCCTCTGAATTTATAAATTAAACCCTTACAAATTATAAAATCATTCATTCAGAAAATCTCATGGCTTCGGTCGTGGTTATCCTCAACGTCTAGTCATCCTCAACGTCTAGTCATCCTCAACGTCTAGCTATCCATAACTGTAATATCCAAAAAATTTCGAAACAGTCCTAGAAGGTTCCCGGATTAAAATTTAGATATCGGAACGAGACGATATTAGAGAATAAGAGTTTAAGAATTGAAAAATATGTATTGGAATGTCATGAAGTGAAGTTTCATTGCATTGGAAATCGTGAAACTTGAAAGTATCGATTATG
>SKCR01027764.1:0-33885 GCA_019454045.1 Zanthoxylum bungeanum
GAAAAAGCTTCGTGATTCAAACACATCTTCGACGGACATGGGCTTGACTTTGGCCAACAACCCATGCCAATCTAGGATCTTGAGTAAGAATCACTAATGGAAGGAAAAACGCATGATATTTGATGAGGGCTTTTCGCGTGCAAATTGGCTACCAATTTCTTATCTTTGTTAAGGTCTCATCATCATACACCCTTAAACATGCATTCTAATACATAATAAGCGAGTATGAAAATAAATAATATGATATGCGGATGGATACTTTACATTGATCCTAGATCAAATCTCTCACTTTCTCACTCAAGCTAGCAGTTGTACTACTTCTACCCGTTACACTACACTTCTAAAGAAACCTCATTTACATTGAGGGGAATAGGTGAGAAGAGAATACAAAGAGAATAGAGGTGATAAGGTTGGACACGCAGGTCCAATTTAATAATCGAATTTATTACAACAATTTCCAAAATTGCCACCCGACTAATATCCATCCGATATACATTATTCATTCATCACCACCATGTATTCACACATAAGCATGCTATCAATCAATCTAATCAAATTAATTAATCTGATAATTATGTGATCATCCAATGTTCAAACAACGATTTGATTTTTCTCGAGTCAAACTCGTTTTTGCGAATAAGTACTCAAAATACGAATTCATGAATTAAATTAAACTACATCATTAAATCAAATTTAACATGTATTTAATACTAATTCACTATTCAATTCCAAATTAAATTATACTTTTTATTAATAACCTTTTACGATTTAAATTCCAAATTTAATCGTAACGCGTCTCAAAGACCGATTAACGTCCAACGTCAATTCAATTAAAGTCCAATGGACTTTTAATTGATTTCTTAAGCGTGGACTTTTGGTCAACTCGGGTCAAACCGATAACCAAAATCCAATCCGGGATTTACCCCATAAGCCCATAAATCAATTTATGTCCATTAGGCCCAATTAAACTTTAAAGGTTCATTAAGTCGCATTTGGGCTTTATGGTTAAGGTTTTGGGCCCAATTGGATCCAATCCACTTGGCCTAAACCCAACTTGATAAAATCAAGCCCAATAGGCCCAATTACAACAATAGAAGCCCAAATCCAATTTAAGCCTAAATAATTAAATTTCTGAATCCAATTCGTAATTTAATTACCTAAAGTGCATTACATGATTAACCAACTAAATCAATATTTCCAAACACTAAATTAGTCCAATAATCATGCTCATTATCATTATCATATGTCCAACACACAAATTGAAAAATCAAACCCATTACATGCTTTAATGCACTCGGCCAAAGGAGGGATTTTGTGTTCGATTTGGTTTCAATCCAATCGAACCCACAATCGACATCAAATCACCATCCTAAATGATTTCCAATACATCCAATGTTCAAAATCAAAATACCAAGACATTTAAGGGCATCATCCAATTCGGCCAACATGATTAATTTGGGGATTTTATGTTCAATTCAAAATCCAATCCAATTCGATTCAAATTAACATTATCCTATATGATTCTAACTCATCCAATGAATCAAAATCGAAAAATTCCAAATTACCAAAATCCAATTTACATTTGGCCAAGGTATAATTTTTGGGGAAAATAATTCCAAATCATTTTTCAACAAATTGGTCCAACCAAAATGCAATTAGACATGTTATAAGCATACTCAAACAATCAATTTATTCAAATCATGCTCAACACAAATTTACCCAAATTTTAAGCCCTACAATTTTCATGCTTGAACCTATAGCTCTTGATGCCATTGTTAGGTTTATTCTAGGTCTCAAGATCATACAAGACATGAAATCATGTGTGAATACATCAAAGGAGGTAGCGGAATACTCACATCGATCGGTTGAGACGATTTGAAGACGAATGAAGCCACAAAGTGCACTGCCATTCACGCCCACTGCAGCAGTTCACTGCCCTCCAAAACAGAATTTTCAGCTGAGAAACGGAGTTCCAAGCCTCGTCGGACGGATCCCGGCTCATGGGTGAACCTCCCTACCACCTTCGCAAGTCTCGTAAGTGTGCTAGCACTTGGATTTTCACCATGAAAAACTACTCTATGCTTCCCTTTATTCACGCCATTTCTGGTTCAAAACCAGTGAAGAAAAACAGTTTTGGGCGTGACTAAGAAGAGAAAATGAGAGAGAAGAAATTTGTGTTTGGTTGTAAAGCATTTTCCAAAAATGCCTTTATATATTTTCCAAGGAAAAATACTAAAACAATTACTAATTGATTAATTAAAATCAAAAGTAAATGCTTTTATACCCACCAAATACTATTCCACCTACTTACATCACTATTCATTTCACTTTATTAAAGTGACTTGATGTGTGTCTATCAATCAATCAATCACATCAATCAAAGTGACATTTGATTTGACGCTTGATGTGACGAATGATTTGACGCTTGATGTGACTTGCGTTGCCGCACTCGAATTCGAAATACGAATGCGCTCGCAATCACACTCGGGCTCGGGTTCGCTAATTCCCAATTAGCGATTTTTCCGTCGCGTCATAATTAAGTGATTACGCCTAGCGAATTCTATTCACGTCGCTAACGAATTAATTCTAAATTAATTCGTTCGCCCGAATTAAAATCTAATTTTAATTCGCGTCGAAATCTAATTTCATTTAATATATCGAATATATTAATTTACCGATTAATTCCAAATTAATCATTATCTCTCTCTAGACGATTTTTATCCTAGATAAAATATATCCGTAATTAATCCCAGATTAATTTTCTCTCTCTTCTATATAATCCCAGATTATTTAAGAGTGCGAGTTATGCGTCATCGGTGGATTATCGGGAAGCGACCCATGAGATCCCCGGATAAGTTGGCAGTAAGTACGGTCGTCGGAGTATCCGAATCACGTACGTACCAAGTACTACGTTCTACCGATTTACGAGACAAGGTCGACTCCTAGCAAAGCACCAAGTCTACCAAATTCTCCAGACATATCCATCTAAGAATATTTAAGATCTGTATCAAGCGTAGTATACCAAGTATTGTGTATATCGGCCCAGTATCGGATAGTCACGTGCTAGGGCTAGGGCTCGGGCTGGATAAGTGTCTGCCCCGTCCGAAGCACATGTCGGATGTCTGGTAACTAGTCTCTATAATCGCATGACCTAGTCATAATATCCCGATGGTTGCGCAACACTTAAGAGCAGTAATACCGTATCCTGCGTGACATCATCTCCAATATGACTGGAGTGATACTTCCGTCTTGACATCACACCCAATACTCTACGATTCTCAATATACCCAGCATTGGCGTACACAGAACCGATTAGAGTCCTAGACGACCTCAACTAAAGTATATTGATTGTCGTAAGCATTAGCGGTGCAAGTCTCAGGTTAAGACCAAATACACCTACCCTAATGTCGGACTCCCATAGACACATAGTCATAATACCAATGGGATTCCAAGGGGTCTATCCAGAGCGAAGCTGTTTCCCGTACCATCGGTGAAACACGACCTCCTATCGCGCACTTGTATAAGTATCCAATACTTATATATATGAGAACTATGCCGTTGTGCCCTCACAACGCGCAAGTGCAATACTAGCCTATTCCGCATTATCGAATATAACAGAACTATATCTAATCTAATTAGATTTATTATCGATCCAAATGACTTCTATTGCTTCCTCATCAGCTGCAGCAATAATCCACATTTTTTGTTTATTCGGCAACATTTATCTTGCTCGGAATATTTCCAGCTCACTGTCCCGTTATTCAAACTTTATAGTACCGCAGTATTTACCGGTTTGGAAACTTGCTGCAGTGATCCTAGTCACTTCAAGTTCTCCTACTCCATAATTTAAGACAACATCTTTAGTTCTCTAATATACTAACAGATGTTCTTAACTTCAATCCAGTGACTATCACTTGGATTGTCCTGATTGTGACTCCATATGCTCAAAGCGTATGAGACACCAGGTTACGTACATTATTCAATGTACAATTTCTCAGAGAGTGTTAAGAACTCCAAATCTAGCCCAGTAGATCTTTATTCCTTGAATAAAGGTGTTACTCCCAAGAATTCTACGGAGAATTTCTATGAAAGAATATCTATGAAAGCCAAGCTTTCACCAATTGCTTTATTGGGAATTTCACTGTCAGTGCGCTCCCACTAACCTCCTTATATACACAAGAATCATTTCGTTTTGATTAAATCATAAACCATTATGATTACATCAAAACGTCAGTTCCAAGAACCTTATGTTTTCTTCAATCCAAACATGGATCGAATAACCGCAAACCTTGTTTGTCGGTTATACAAAATCGTCAGGATGTTGTAAGAATCCTCCAAGAGGTTTCCTTTTCAGGAAAACGATTTTGATCTACAACTGACACATTTCATAAATGAAATATGCAGTTATCAACAAGCATCTTCAAAATGGATTTACCATGGCAACAGGTAAAAGGTTGAACCATTATTAACACAATGTTGATAACGATACCTTTCAGTCACAAGCCTAGCTTTGTACGTTGGTATGTTGCCATCCATATATGTCTTCCTTGAAGACGTTTACGGTACCAATAGGCACAATGCCTTCGAAGATTAATGGTATAAATTCATCATTGATGAACTATATGTGTTCCATTAAGGATTTCGTGCCTCGAACAGTATTACTCCAATTTTCATCGAGTATCACCATCCTCCCACTGACCACTGCATATCAGTATTCCTCTTAGGAAAACCGCATGGTGAGCAACAATCATATTGTTCTCATGTGAGATTTATAAGTACTACACTTATGGTTTCCTTTAGGATAACCAATTTGTCACTTATCCAATTTAGGTTCTAGTTTGGTATCATCCAAACGTTATGCCTGGCATACCCAATTATTAGGAATGAGAAACCCTGTTTCTTTCCTGTTCATATCCTATATGATATCTGTCAAACAGATTTTCATGGAACCTTATTCTAAATAAGTTTTTGCACAGTCAATACATATCCTGTTGAAGGAAATGATAGCTCAGAGCGACTCATAATTTAACCTTATCTTGTCCAACAAAATTCAGTTTTTAGTTCGGACACACCGTCAAACTGACGTGTCTCGGGAGGAGTCCTCATCTGAAAGAATACCATACTCTTTCATGTATGTATGAAACTTAATGCTTAAGTATTTTTCATTACGGTCTTACCGCGACGGTATAATACTATAGCCGATCTGTTTATCTACTTCGTGTCGAAACTCTAAAAGTTTCTGATTTGTGTTCTTCAAAAGAAACACATAACCATAACGTGATGCCACATCCGTTAAGGTCACGAAATATTCATGTTCACATCTAGCCTATCTAGATATGGGCCCACTATCTTCACAATGAATAGTGCTAACAGATCGGTGGCTTTCACACTATTACCAAGTAAATAGTGTTTTATTTGTCATTTTATATGTTTGAGATTTTAATTATATTCAAAATATAAATACTGTTTTTCACATCTAATGTGTTTATCTCAGTATCATCTTTATATAATGAAACACTTTAGTGTTCTAGAATATAAAGGTTTATCCGCAACGGATTAAACACTGATATAGAGATAATGTTACTAGTCCAACTAGTTACATTATAACAGTTCCTAATTTAAGTACACACCCGAAGGGTAGTTCCTAAACTTAGGTATCTACAGTCGAAACAACGACTTTCATCCCGTTTCCGATTCGTAGAGCAATCTCAGCTTGAAGTCAGTATCCAGCTCATAGCGGATTCTGAACATCAATACATATATATTTTATGTACCACACTAAGTATTTAAAATCCAATTTCAATACTAGTAATGGACATAATTTTGACAAACACATTCTTAAAGTCAGAGCCTTGCCCTTTCTTTAATTCCTTCGTGTCTGCCATATCCAAACGACAGTCACTTTGGGATATCTCCTTTATCTTCCAGAAGATCATAATGATTTTGCCTTTGCCCTTTCCAATATTTCAGAAGCCTTTGGCCAAGCCTTGGGTTTCTAGAATATTGAAGTAAGGTGCGCCTTGCGCTACTTGCCCAATTGCAAACTTTGACTTTATCTCCTCTAGAATAGTCAATTAATTCTCCAAGAATTATAAATTGCAATTTTAATACTTCTTAAATCTAAAATTAGATTTATGACAAGTATATTAAATTAAGCATTAAAGTCATCATCACATAAATCTTCCAAAGATTTTATGCTCTACTTATTTTGCTTAATTTTGGGCGTAAGGTATAATAAGTTATTTTATCAAATAAAGTAACCTATTATTTATTCCCAATTTGAAAATTAAATCATTTAAAATATTTTAATCCCAGATTATATTTTAAATATCCAACTTTTCAAATTGGGAATAAATAATAGGTTACTTTATTTGATAAAATATAATCTATGTACAGATCACTATTTGTACAGATCATGGTGTTGTTGTACAAATTAACTATGTGACAAAGGAAATTGCTCTCTTATCATTTGTGATTAGATCACCAAGATGTATAAATGATAGGAGGTCCATATGATTAGTTCCTGGATTGAGATGATATGAGACAGTATCAATCCGCGAAGGTATAATCATTAAACATCCCTAGTCAGAGTATTATCTATATTGGACGTGGATAATGCATAAAAGACTAGTATTACACTTGTGCGCGTTGTGAGGGCATAAAGCATAATTCTCATATATTTGGGTATAAGATACTCATGCAAGTGTAGTAGGAGGTTGTGTTTTACCGATGGTACGAAAAACAGCTTCGCTCTGGATAGACCCATCAGAATTCCATTGGTAGTATGACTATGTGTCTATGGAAGTCCGAAATCAGGGTAGGTGTATTTGGTCTTAACCTGAGACTTGCACCGCTAATACTTGCGACAATCAATATGCTTTGGTTTTAGGTCGTCCAGGGATTTAACAGGTTCTGTGTACGCCTCTGCTGGGTATATTGAGAATCGTAGTGTGTTGGGTGTGATATCGAGACAGAAGTATCACTCCAGTCATAGTGAAGATGATGGTCACGTAGGATACAGGACTGGTTCTCTTAAATGCTGCAGCTATCGGGATAAAATGACTAGGTCATGTTTATCCGATTATAGAGACTAGTTACCAGAGATCCGATATGTGCTTCATACGGGGCATACACAATTCCAGCCCCAGGCCTATCACGTGACATCCGATACTGGATCGAAATACGCAATACTACGTATACTACGCCTGATATAGATCACATATTCCTGTAAGGATATTTCTGGAGAATTATGTAGGCATGGCGCTTTGCTAGAAGCCAACCTTGTCTTGTAAATCGGTAAAAACGTAGTACTAGATACTTACGTGTTCGGATAGTTCGACGACCGAATTTACTGCCAACATATCCGGGGATCTCATGGGTCACTTCTCGAAGATTCACCGATGACGTATGACTCACACTTTAAATTAATCTGGGATTAATTAGAAGAGAGAGAAAATTAATCTGGGATTAAATACAGAGATATTTTATCTGGATAAAATATCATTTAAAGAAAGAGAAAATTAATCTGGGATTAATTACAGAGATATTTTATATGGGATAAAATATCATTTAAAGAGAGAGAACGATTAATTTGGAATTAATCGATATAATAATATATTCGATATATTATACGAAATTGGATTTCGACGCGGAATTAAAATTAGATTTTAATTCGGGCGAACAAGTTAATTTAGAATTAATTCGTTAGCGACGCGAATAGTGATTTCGCTAGGTTACGTCGCAACGGAAAATTCGTTAATTTGGAATTAGCGAACCCGAGCCCGGGATTGTTTGCGAGCGCATTCACATTTCGAATTCGAGTGCGGCACGCAAGTCAAATCAAGCGTCAAATCGCTAGTCACATCAAGTGTCAAATCATTAGTCACTTTGAGTGATGTGACAACTTGTCACTTGATTGATTGAGTGATGTGAATAGTTGATGTGGGTTTTTGAATGCATTTAATGCATTTTTGCCTCGAAATTTTGTGTTGACTTTTGGAAAGCTTTTTACAAAATTTGGTCTATGTTTATTATTGATTTTGGAAATCATTTTTTAACTATAACACATTTACTCTCTCTCTCTCTCCTTTGGTTCACGTTTTTGGAGCCATTTTTCCTCTCTCTCTCACACGGCCTAGGGCCATTTCATCTTCTGTTTTTTCTGGTTTGGACCGAGAATGAAGGAGAAGAGAATGGTGATTTTGTGGAAAAATTACCAAGTACTAGCACACCATTTGGGTCTTGCGAAGGTAATAGGGAACCTCACTTGTGAGCATGAAATCACTTCACTAAGCTTGGTGCTTTGAGGAGGACCATGGCCGAATTTAGAGGACTCCAAATTTCAGCCACTGCCGAGACTTCCAAGGGAGGCAGAAAAGTTTTTTGTTGTCCCTAACGTCAACATAAACCTAATGTAAATTCCAAACGCAAAACAAATAACTAATCATGCTTAAAAATAAATAACATACTAGACTAAATCACGCTTACATACATGGTTGGATGAAACGAAATACGTGTGTCTCTCAAGTAGTACGTGGCGTTGTATCCCGAGTGCAAACCGCACTACCGTCCATTCAGATTCGGCAACAAAATTTTCTTTCGGGTTTCCATCGGATATACAACAAAAGAAAACACGCATTCCGTTCATCCGGAATTCACATCATGCCTCAACAATGACTCTCATGCGATAATATATAAAATAAATAAAGAAATGAAAGATAATAAGTAAAAAGGGTGCCCTCAGGTCTAACCTCTTTTGTCGTCTCTCGAATTCGCGTTACACGACCGTCGGAAGGGTTGATGCTCCGCAACTCCTCCGGTTCACTGGTTCAACGTTTTCCTCCGCTGTTTCGCTGTTTGGGCTGCTGTTTTTACACCATTTCGCTGTTTTGGACTGTAGTTTTCTGGACTATTTTAGGGTGATTTGTTCATTATTTGGGGATTGTTTTCAAGGATTTGGGGACTGTTTTGGGGTTGTTTCTGGGACTATTTTAGGGGTTATTTTGGGGACTGCAGGGGGCTATTTTGGTGTCGATGTTGGGACAATTTTCTATGGTCACTGCTCGCTATTTTGAGAGCAGTTTTCACTCCGGTTGGTGAGGTGCTGTTTTTCGGCTCAGCTTTGGTTTGTTAGTTCGCGTGGCTTAGTTTGTGCTTGCTTTTGGCGAATGTCGATTTGGCTTGTCTCTTTGTGGCTGCGTGGGTGTTCGGGTCTGATCGTGGTGTGAGGGCTGTGAGTTGTGAGTCTTATGTTTTGTTGAGAGGCTAGGGTGTGGCTATGGCGTCGTGTGAATGGTTTGCAAAGAGTGAGTGGCGTGAATGATCCCAAATGGTGCGATGGTGATTTGTTTATAGGTTTAGTTGGCTTACTTTTTGGTCATTGGCGAAGACTGTCCGAAGGGTTCTGTTGTGCTTGTCTTTGCTGGCTTGTTCACGATCAGTCTGGGTAACGAGTGAGAGAGAGAGAGACATGGGGTCGTTAGGGTTTATGTACTGAGCGTTTAATGGTTTAGGGTTCTGTCAATGCCGAGAGAGGAATGAGCTGAGTGATGACGGTTTACGTGAATGAGCAGTTTGTTGGCTGGGTTGAAGGGCTGCTGTGTGGCGTGAGTAAGGGTTATCTTGGGTGGATGCTGAGAGAGATGGATGAGCTGTCTTTGTCTTTTTTGTTTGTGTGCTTTTGTATATTGCCATCGAGTGTTCTCAGGCGTGAAGAGAGAGAGCAGGCTTGGTTTTTGTTGAGAGAAAGTGAGCCTACGTGGAGACAGCGTTATTAGGGTTTCTTATTTTGTTGGTTATGGCCGTCTAAGTGAGAGAGATGTGAGAGGGTTGCCGAGTGTTTTATGAGAGAGGTTCCGCGAATAGTGTCCAAGAGAGTCAATGAGGTTTTGTGTTATGTTTATAGTGAAAGGGTAGGGTTAGGGTTGTGCATGGATTTTCCAAAGGAAAGAAATCAATTAAATATGGATGCATCAATTTATTAAGGAGATAAAATCATGTAATTTGGGTGGGATATACTTATTTAAGGGAAAGATATTTATATTTTTGGTGGGTAATATATTAAATTGGTGAGTGAATTATGTAAATTTATGAAGTGATATATTTAAATTAGGAATGTGATTTATTAAAATTGGTAGGTGATTTAATTTAATTTAATTTAATTTAATTAATTTAATTGGTTTTAGTTTAATTTAATTGTGTTGGATTTAATTTAGTTTAATTGGATTTAATTTAATTTAACTTAATTTCAATTTAATTGGTTTTAATTTAATTTTAATTTGATTTGTGACATGTTTTAATTATTTTTTGTGATTTAATGGGCTTGGGCTAGGTGTGTGTTTTTAAAACGGAGGCCTACAAGCGAACCCGAAGCTAATCCAGCGAATTAAATCCGACAGTGTGTCAATTCTTGACTCTTCCATTCCGACGTCCATTTCCCGCGGCTTCCGCAACTTAAAAGGTAGTGCCTCCATACGAGACTCATCATAGGGACTTATATGCAAAAATGCAGTGCCTACAGTCTCCCCCACTTTGATGGGACTTGTGCAGTGTGTGACAATGACAATCCTATCAAAGTTTTTGCAATGCATTTTACTTACCTGGCTCGCCAGCTGCCACCTGACTTGCCTGCTGCCTCGAGCTGAGTTGATGTCGCAGTGGACCTCGATCATGGGACGCATCCCAATAACTGCAACCGACAACGGAGGCCTCGACCCTGGGACGCATCCCAATACCGCTGACAATATGTGGGCCTCGACCCTGGGACGCATCCCGAAAATGATGATGCAGTGGACCTCGATCCTGGAATGCATCCCAATAGCTGCAACCGACAACGGGGGCCTCGACCCTGGGACGAATCCCAATACCGCTGACAAAATATGGGCCTCGACCCTAGGACGCATCCCGAAAATGATGATGCCGTTGACCTCGATCCTGAGACGCATCCCAATAGCTGCAACCGACAATGGGGGCCTCGACCCTGGGACGCATCCCAATACCGCTGACAAAATATGGGCCTCGACCCTGGGACGCATCCCGAAAATGATGATGCAATGGACCTCGATCCTGGGACGCATCCCAATAGTTGCAACCGACAACGGAGGCCTCGACCCTGGGACGTATCCCAATACCGCTAACAAAATATGGGCCTCGACCCTGGGACGCATCCGAAAATGATGATGCAGTGGACCTCGATCTTGGGACGCATCATAATAGCTGCAACCGACAACGGGGGCCTCGACCCTGGGACGCATCCCAAAACTAAATGATGCAGGGGGCCATCGACCCTGGGACGCATCCCAATACCGCTGAAAAAATTGTCCTCGACCCTGGGACGCATCCCGAAACTGCTGATGATGTGGGTCATGACCTTGGGACACATCCCCAAAATTGATACTGATGTTGATGTAGGCCTCAGCCCTGGGACTCATCCCCGAAACTGATACTGATGTGGGCCTCAACCCTGGGACTTGTTGGAGTTTCTACGGCCTCGATGATCAAATCAAAAGTAAGAAAACACATGTGAATACATACGAGGAAGTTGCGGAATACTTACATCGATCGATTGAGCGACGCAGCAAGCAACAAAAATTTATTCTCTGCCCTCTGGTGCATTCGGCAGTGGCAATGAGTTGCTCCTCCATTTTCGGCCATGAATCATCTTCGTAAAGCTCCAAGCTTTGTGATTTGATTCCATGCTAATGGGTGGAATTCCCTACCACCTTCGCATGATCCCGTTGTGTGCTAGTACTTGTGATTTTTGCCACAAAAATCACCACACTTGCTTCCCATCCTCTCGGTTTTCTTGAGGATGGGTTGTGTATATGTTAATTGATTTCTAAAATCAATTCAACATATACCAAAAATTTGATTTTCAAAAATCATGTCATTAATGGCTTGCCAACTACCAAAATCAACATCAACTTCAATTAATCAATCAATGAATAGTGACTGGAGTCAATCACTCAAAGTGAAAGACATCCATCACTTGATTGACGAATGATGTGACGCTAGATGCGACTAGCGATTTGACGCTTGATTTGACTTGCGTGCCGCACTCGAATTTGAAATGCGAATGCGCTCGCAAACAATCCCGGGCTCGGGTTCGCTAATTCCAAATCAACGAATTTTCCGTTGCGTCGTAATCAAATCTAATTTAATTAAATAATCATGCCTAACATAATTACTATTCACATCGCTAACGAATAAATTCTAAATTAACTCGTTCGCCTGAATTAAAATCTAATTTTAATTGCGCGTCAAAATCCAATTTCGTTTAATATATCAAATATATTAATTAATCGATTAATTCCAAATTAATCATTTTCTCTCTTAAAATGATATTTTATCCCAGATAAAATATCTCAGCAATTAATCCCAGATTAATTTTCTCTCTCTTCTAATTAATCCCAGATTAATTTAAAGTACGAATCATACGTCATCGGTGAATCTTCGGGAAGCGACCCATGAGATCCCCGGATATGTTGGCAGTAAATCGGGTCGTCGGACTATCCGAACACGTAAGTACCAAGTACTACGTTTTACCGATTTACAAGACAAGGTTGGCTTCTAGCAAAGCGCCATGCCTACCCAATTCTCTAGAAATATCCTTACAGGAATATAAGGATCTATATCAGGCGTAGTATACGTAGTATTACGTATTTCGATCCAGTATCGGATGATCACGTGCTAGGCCTGGGCTGGAATTGTGTCTGCCCCATACGAAGCACATGTCGGATGTCTAGTAACTAGTCTCTATAATCGGATAAACATGACCTTGTCATTTTATCCTGATGACTGCAGTACTTAAGAGTACTAGTACCGTATCCTACGTAACCATCATCTCCATATGACTGAAGTGATACTTCCATCTTGACATCACACCCAACACACTACGATTCTGGATATACCCAGAAGAGGCGTACACAGAAACCGGTTAAAGTCCTGG
Organism: Zanthoxylum bungeanum; assembly: GCA_019454045.1. Taxonomy (NCBI): domain Eukaryota; kingdom Viridiplantae; phylum Streptophyta; class Magnoliopsida; order Sapindales; family Rutaceae; genus Zanthoxylum; species Zanthoxylum bungeanum. The sequence goes on from SKCR01027764.1 coordinate 12,947, forward strand.
ATGACCAAAACCAAAGTATATTGATTGTCGCAAGCATTAGCGGTGCAAGTCTCAAATTAATACCAAATTCACCTACCCTGATTTCGGACTTCCATAGACACATAGTCATACTACCAATGGAATTCCGAAGGGGTCTATCCAGAGCGAAGCTGTTTCCCGTACCATCGGTAAAACACAACCTCCTATTACACTTGCATGAGTATCTTATACCCAAATATATGAGAACTATGCTGTTGTGCCCTCACAACGTGCACAAGTGTAATACTAGTCTTTTACGTATTTATCGATGTCCAATCTCGATAATACTATGACTAGGGATATTTAATGATTTATCCTTCGTTGACTGATACTGTCTCATATCATTCTCAATCCAAGAACAAATCATAGGGACCTCCTATCATTTATATATCTTGGTGATCTAATCATAAATGATAAAAGAGCAATCTCCTTTGTCACATAGTTAATTTGTACAACAACATCATGATCTGTACAAATAGTGACGCTATGGGTTATAATTGTCCAACAATCTCCCACTTGGCCTATAGCCAGTCACTCGAGTGTCTTACACCCGAACTATCTACGGTTGGCTCAAATTGCTGAGGAAAGGTTTTCGTCAGCGTATTTGCATGATTATCATCTGATGTGATTTATTCGATCATCACATCGCCACGATGTATGATCCGAATGAATCAGATGAATATCGAAGTATATATCTAGATCGTTGATGAGACCATTAATTCTTTAGCCTGTGCTGATGCCTAGCTCAGCTGCTAACAGAATTATATCTAATCTAATTAGATTTGTTATCGACCCAAATGACTTCTATTGCCGCCTCAGCTGCAGCAATAACCCGCATTTGTTGTTTATTCGGTAACAGTATCTTGCTTGGAAGATTTCCAGCTCACTGTTCCGTTATTCAAACTTTGTAGTACCATTTGCGACTTATAGTCGTTTTATCGGTTTAGGAAACTTGCAGTAGTGATCCCAGTCACTTCAAGTTCTCCATCTCCATAGTTTAAGGCAGCATCCTTAGTTCTCTAAGATACTAACGAATGTTCTTAACATCAATCCAGTGAATATCACTTGGATTGGCCTGATTGTGTTTCCATATGCTCAAAGCGTATGAGACACCAGGTCGCGTACATTTTTCAATGTACGATTTCACGGAGAGTTTTCTGAAAGCCAAGCTTTCACCGATTGTTTTATGGGAATATCATTTCCAAGAAATGATATTATCATTATTCATAGGACAACCACTGTCAGTGCGCTCCCACTAAACCTCTTATATACACAAGAATCATTTACGTTTTGAATTAAATCATAAACCATTATGATTACATCAAAACGATAATTCCAAGAACCTAATGCTTGCTACAATCCAAACATGGATCGAATAACCTGCAAACCTCGTTTGCTCGTTATGATACGACAAAACCGTCAGGATGTTGTAAACATCCTCCAAAAGGTTTCCTTTTCAGGAAAGCGATTTTCCCGTTCAGCTGACATATTTCAAAAATGAAACATGCAGCATTAGCAAGCATTATCCAAATGGATTTACCGTGGCAACAGGTAAAAGGTTGAATCGTAATCAACACAATGTTGGTAACGATACCTTTCTGCTAAAAGCCTAGCTTTATACGTTGTTATGTTGCCATCCATGTATGTCTTCCTTGAAGACTTATTGTACCATTAGGCACAATACCTTGCGGTACATCAACTAGTATCCAAACTTGTTGATTTACATGGAATCCATTTCGGATACATGGCACTTTTCCATAATAGGGAGTCGATACCTTGTATCACTTCCTCATACGTAGTCAATTGGTATTCCTCAATAAGATAGACATCTTTATGAGGTGAGATCAGAAACCCATACCCCAGGTTGTTTTCTGACTCTCTCCGACTTACGCGGTTCTTGTGTATTCGAAGATTAATGGTATAGTTTCATCCTTGATGAACTATTTATGTTCCATTAAGGAATCGGTGCATGGAATAGTATCACTCCAATTTTCATCGAGTTTTACTATCCTCCCACTTACCACTGCATATCGGTATTCCTCTTAGGAAAACCGCATGGAGAGCAACAATTACATTGTTCTCTAATGAGATGTATAAGCACTATGCTTATGGTTTCCCTAGGATAACCTAAAATTGGCACTTATCCAATTTGGGTTCTAGTTTGGTATCATCCAAACATATGCCTAGCATTCCCAAATTATCAGGAATGAGAAATCTGGTTTCTTTCCTGTTCATATCTAATATGAAGTCTGTCAAACAGATTTTTATGGAACCTTATTCAAAATAAGTTATGCACTGGTTATACGTATCCATTGAAGGAAATGGTAGCTCAGAGCGACTCATGATTAACCTTATCATGTCCAACAAAATTTGGTTACTCGGTTCGGACACACCGTCAAAATGACGTGTTCCGGGAGGAGTCCTTATTTGAAAGAATACTATACTCTTTCAAGTATATTAGAAACTTATTGCTTAAGTATTTTCCATTACGGTCTTACCGTGATGGTATAATACTATAGCCGATCTGTTTGTCTATTTTCGTGTCGAAACTTAAAAGTCTCTGATTTATGTTTCAAAAGAGACACATAACCATAACGCGATGCCACATCCGTAAAGGTCACGAAATATTCATATCCACCTCTAGCCTAGCTAGATATGGGCCACTTGCTTCACTATGAACAAGGGCTAACAGATCGGTGACATTTTTACTTTTACCAAGTAAATAGTGTTTTAGGCACTTTGCCCAATAAACTAGATTCGTAGACTTTATTTGAATAGAATCAAATCAGTCCTAGTACCTACTCTTCGAAAGTGTGAATATACGATTCTTGTTTAATTGTGTCCCAGACAACAATGCCACAATTGAGTTTCTTCTGATCAAATCAGTTTGAGCTAATTGTTTGTCATGTTATATGTTTGAGATTTATTTATATTCAAAATATAAATGATGTTATTCACATCTAATGTGTTTATCTCAATATCATCTTTATATAATAAAATACTTTAGTGTTCTAGAATATAAAGGTTCACCAGCAGCGGGTTAAACACTGATATAGAGATAATGTATCTAGTCAAACTAGTTACATTATAACAGTTTCCAAATTTAGGTACACACCCGAAGGGTAGTTCCTAAATTCTACGGTTGAAACAACGACTTTCGTCCCATTTCCAATTCGCAGATTAATCTCAACTGAAGTCAGTATCATGCTCATAGCAGATTCTGAACATCAGTATGTATTTATGTACCACACTAAGTATTTAAAATCCAATTTCAATACTAGTAGTGAACATAATCTTGACAAACATATTTGACGTCAGACCCTTGCTCGTCTTCAATTCCTTCATTTCTGATTTGTCCAAATGGCAGTCACGCTTCCGCGATCCCGTTTGCCACAATTTAGGCAGATATTTTAGGATATGTCCTTTATCTTCCCAGAAGATTATAATGATATTGCCTTTGCCCTTTTTCATATTCCAGTAGCCTTTGGCCAAGCCTCGGGTTTCTAGAATATCGAAGTAAGGTGCGCCTTGCGCTACTTGCCTAATTGCAAACTTTGATTTTATCTCATTGAGAATAGTCATTAACTCTCCAAGAGTTATTATTGCAATTATAGTACTTCTAAAATCTAAGTATAGATTTATGAAGATCCTTCAATTTCTTTATTATACTTTAAGGATCTAATCCTTAGTTCTGATTAAGAAATTAAGGAGTCTACTGCGACAAAATAGATTAAGCACTAAAGTTATCATCACATGAATCTTCCAAAGATCATGCTCTACTAATTGCTCAACTCCGGGCTTAGGCCTAATATGTTATTTTATCAAATAAAGTAACTTATTATTTTCCAGGACCATCCTGAAATTTATTCCCAATTTGAAAATTAAACCATTTAAATACATTTTCCTTAGGATTATGTTTTAAATGTCAATCTTTCAATTTTATCTTGATTTTAATAGTCCAACTATTTAATCAACGATTTAGGTACTATTTATTATAATGATTACAATAGTCCAACTGTTTAATCAACTATAATTTAATAGATTAAAATCAATTATATTGATTACTATAATCCAATTATAAAATCAACTATAAATGAATAGTTTGAATACAGTCTAACTGTTAATTAAAACAACATTTAAATATTAGTTCAAATAACATTTAATTTATTTGACGAATGATTTTGTTTGAGCGCGTATGGCAAGTAATTAAACGAATATTGCAAATTCAATTCTTGCCTCCCACTATTTTTCGGCGAGCCTCTAACCCTCTGTCGAGTACTCGGGAAACCGTGTTTCCTAGTGGGCTAGGATTCCGTTAAATATCACACAATCCTGACTTTGGCCAACAAATTGTATGATAATTAACTAGGTAGATCTCTAAGATCAATTGGATCCAATCCAATTCCTAGATCTAGTAGGGGGAACATCCAAGTCCGAAACATATATCTTATATATGCCAATACATCCAATGTATTGCCTAACCTTTTTCCTCTAAATCAACTAAGCCTTGGCTTTGGCACAACAAACTTAGTGATCCCAGTTAAGCGTGACCCATTGACCATGGAAAGCTTCGTAATCAATGTCGATGGACAAGAAGTGGTCTTGACTTTGGCCAACAAACCACAACTTGGACAAGACACTGATATGGAACAAAGCTCTCGTGATTCAAACACATCTTCGACGGACAAAGGCCTTGACTTTGGCCAACAAGCCAATGCCAGTCTTGGATCTTGAGTAAGAATCACTCAATGGAAAGAAAAACGCTTAATATTTGTGAGGGTTTTTTCGAGTGCAAATTGGCAACCAATTTATTATCTTTGTTAAGGTCTCATCATCATACACCCATAAACATGCATTCTAAACACATAATAAAGCGCGTATAATTAAATAATAATGATATGCGGATGGATACTTTACACATTGATCCTAGATCAAATCTCTCCATTTCCTCTCTCCCGCTAGCACAAGTATTTACTTCTACCCGTTACACTACACTTCTAAAGAAACCTTATTTACATTGAAGGGAATAGGTGAGGAGAATACAAAGAATATGGAGGTAATAAGGCTGGACACGCAGGTCCAATTAATAAATCAAATTTATTACAACAATTTCTAAAATTGTCCCACCCATCTAATATCCATCCGATATACATTATTCCATCATCACAACCATGTATTCAGACAAGCATGTTATCAATCAATCTAATCAAATTAATTAATCTGATAATTAGTGATCATCCAATGTCCAAACAACAATTTGATTTTGCTCGAGTCAAACTCGTTTTGAGAATAAGTACTCAAAGTACGAATTCTCGAATTAAATTAAACTACATAATTAAATCCAATTCAATTTGTATTTAATACTAACTCGCTATTTAATTCCAAATTAAATACTACACTTTATTAACAAACCTATACGACTTAAATTCCAAATTAAATTGTTACGGGTCTCAAAGCCCGATTAACGTCCAACGTTAATTTAATTAAAGTCCAATGAGATTTTAATTAATTTCTTTAAGGCGTGGACTTTTTATCAACTCGGGTCAAACCGAATAACCAAAATCCAATCCGAGAATTACCCCATAAGCCCAGAAATCAATTTTGGCCCATTAGGCCCAATTAAACTTTAAGGGTCCATTAGTCGCATTTGGGCTTTATGGAAGCGGTTTTGGGCCTAATTGGATTCAATCCATTTGGCCTAAACCTAACTTGGTACAACCAAGCCCAATTAGCCCAATAACTGAAGGGGTCTGATAGGGGTGAATCCGGTAACGCAGCGGAAGCGGTGAAAATCTGATTTTCAGATTTCAAAACTTTTTCTTGGATTAAATAAATAAACACATTTATTTAATTACCCAATAATCAAATAATGAAATAAAATTTCAAATGAATCAAATTCAAGTGAAATACCAAATTACCCTTATATGGTATTTTGTCCATTTTAGTCCGAAATTGATCCAATCAATTTTGAATGATTCTAAATCATTTCTAAGATGAACTTAGCATGTTCAAAACATCAAAACACCAAAAGCCACAAAATCCCCAAATTTCCTTACAAATGCCGAGAGCACCAAATGGTGCCCAAGTTGACCATTTGGTCATTTCATGCTTCAAAACTCATCCAAATGAAATCCAATCAACATGAAACTTTGCATGCATCATATACACACCCAAATGCTCAACATATATGAAAACCCCCAATTTGGAATTAGTTAGAAACCCTAATTTTTCAATTTCCACAAAATGGACAAATTAGGCTAATTACATTAAATCAAATGTTTCAATCATCAATTTCATCCAATTCAAGTCTCAACACAATGAAACAACTCAAGATCAAATCTAGGTCATTTAAGAGTGGGTCAACAACTCTAGAATAGCAACATGGTTTCATAAACCTTAAAGAATACAATAACTACACTAGTTACATTCTTTGTTCATCATACATGCTCAACACTTTTAAACAAATTTCCATCATCAAAAACCACAAGAAATAAAGAAAAGAATAACTTAAGAAACTCATGTGAGATAGCCTAGATCATAAGGAACAAATTCCTTTCTAATAGCAAGTTTAAGAAACTTACAAAATCTAAGCTTTTCTTTAGGTTTTTCTTTTTCTCCTTCACTTTCTTTCTTTGTCTTTCTTCAATGGAACTTTTGTTTTTGGTAAAGTGTATTAGGTTAAGTGAAATGAAAAATGAAAAACAATTTATATGTGTAACAATTACACCTTGGCCGAAATTCATGGCCAAATTCAAGAAATTGTAATTTCAATTTAATTTCAATTATCATAATGTCAACTTGCACAAATATCTTATAACTACTTTATTAGATATTTATCTTGGTCAACAAATGCAACTAATGTCATTTACTTTAATTATCCTAACATAAGATATTTATATTTTAATTAATTTAATCATTTAACAATTAAATAATTAATTAATTAATCAAATACAAATATATTAAATATATGTATAATATTTACATTAAATATTAAAAACATACATTCATTTAGGAAATAAGTCAAATAACTCAGTTTGACTATTAATTAATGTGTATTTAAATTAATCAAGTATTAAATGCAAATACACAATAATTAAGTAAATGACTATCTAGTGTCTTTAGCATGTATCTTGCGTTTAACCATTAAACGACTTTATAAATAATCAATATTATTTATTTATGTTGCTCTAGTGCTCAACGAGTATGTTTCATTATTGAGACTCTCTAGGTTCAGGTATATCCGTCACGAAATCAAATTTCATGTCCATAATCTATCCACCCGTAGATTATGACAATCACGGATAATCTCGCTAAACCATACAGGTCGAGGTCATCGCAAATGTATAATTCCTCCGTCACAGGTATCCGGATAAATCCCAGAGATATAGATATGAACGTCAAATCTCTATCGGGATTATCCAGTCGACTATTCTATTAGCAATCTCAAAAAGAATGTTTAGAACTAGCTTCTAAACTTACCACGGGCCCATGGTTTTATCTGATTGCTAATCATATGGACTACCTATGCTCTGGTACACAGAACTGACGGATCCTATCTTGACACACATAGGACACCCTGAGGATCTATCTACACCCAACGAACAGGCGGAGGTCTGATCTAAATAGATCGGTGACGTGACTGCCATCTAAGTGTAGAAGATGTCTCATGTGCCCACAATGGCATCTCAAGTCTAAGAATCACAAGTGCTACTCAACCCAAGAAGATTCTTATTGACGCTGGTGTACCATCCATTAAGAATCTTCGGTGAGTCGTTCAGTGTTTATCCGCTATAAACACCTACACGTCTATACTAGTCTCCAAGACTAATGGTTCATTGAGAAACCATTGGAATCATATATTCCAGTATACGACATGTACCGGTCTCAACGGGTTTACTATACTGACCAAGTAGTGTAAACCTTGACCAGGAACAGTCTGAGAATGACAACGTCATGATACGACTCAATGTCCGTTGCGACGCTTTTGCAACTGTATCATGACTAATCATTCTCGGGTCATTACGTCTTTACCATATAAAAGATTAGATTATATTATAGAAACTGCATATATTATTACTAATAATAATGTTTTACAGAAGTATTTAACAAAATACAACCGGGAATTGGCGCTCTGAGCACCAACCCCTACAATAACAACATAACAAGCCCAATTCAATTTAAGGCCCAATTAATTAAATCAGAAAAGTCCAATTTCATAATCTAATTAATCCTAAAGTGTATAACACAATTAATCACCCAAATCAATATTTCCAAAACATCAAATTAGCCTAATTAATCATGCTTATCATTATTAAATTATTTCCAACACAATTTAACAAAAATCAAACCCATATACATGCTATATTAGTCTCGGCCAAGGGGGAATTTTATGCCCAAATAAAATTCAATCCAATTAAATTCAATTCAACATTAATAAATATCCTGAAATGATTTCCAACACATCCAATGATCAAAATCAAAAAAAAAATCCAAGACAATTTAGGGCATGCTCATTTTCGGCCAAGCCATAAAATTTGGGGAAATTTATTCCAAACAAAATTTAATCAAATTGATCCAATCAATCATCCACAAAACATCAATTAAGCATATTAAATCATCAAATTTCATTATTCATGCTCAAAATCAATTTTACCGAAATTTTAAGCCCTAAACATTTTTCATGCTTTTACTCGCTCTGATACCAATTGGTTGAGTTTCTACACAGCCCCGGGGATCGAATCAAAAGCAAGAAAACACATGTGAATAAATACGAGGAAGTTACGTAATACTTACATCGATCGGTTGAGCGACGCGACAAGCAACAAAAATTTATTTTCTGCCCTCTGGTGCATTCGACAGTGGCAGTGAGTAGCTCCTCCATTTTCGGCCATGAATCATCTTCGTCAAGCTCCAAGCTTTGTGATTTGATTCCATGCTCATGGGTGGACTTCCCTATCAGTTCGCATGATCCCGTTGTGTGCTAGCACTTGTGATTTTTGCCACAAAAATTACCACACTTGTTTCCCATCCTCTCGGTTTTCTTGAAAGAAACCATTGAAGAAAATTGGCCAAAAGGGCGTGTGAGAGGAAGAAGAAAGAGTGGAGTTTTAGAGAGAGAGATGAGTTGTGTATATGTTAATTGATTTCTAAAATCAATTCAACATATACCAAAAATTTGATTTTCAAAAATCATGTCATTAATGGCTTGCCAACTACCAACATCAACTTCAATTAATCAATCAATGAATAGTGACTGGCGTCAATCACTCAAAGTGAAAGACATCCATCACTTGATTGATGAATGATGTGACGCTAGATGCGACTAGCGATTTGATGCTTGATTTGACTTGCGTGCCGCACTCGAATTCGAAATGCGAATGCGCTCACAAACAATCCCGGGCTCGGGTTCGCTAATTCCAAATTAACGAATTTTCCGTTACGTCGTAATCAAATCTAATTTAATTAAATAATCATGCCTAGCATAATTACTATTCACGTCGCTAACGAATTAATTCTAAATTAACTCGTTCGCCCGAATTAAAATCTAATTTTAATTCCGCGTCGAAATCCAATTTCGTTTAATATATCAAATATATTAATTAATCGATTAATTCCAAATTAATCATTTTCTCTCTTTAAATGATATTTTATCCCAGATAAAATATCTCCGTAATTAATCCCAGATTAATTTTCTCTCTCTTCTAATTAATCCCAGATTAATTTAAAGTGCGAGTCATACGTCATCGGTGAATCTTCGGGAAGCGACCCATGAGATCCCCAGATATGTTGGCAGTAAATCAGGTCGTCGGACTATCCGAACACGTAAGTACCAAGTACTACGTTTTACCGATTTACAAGACAAGGTTGGCTTATAGAAAAGCGCCATGCCTACCCAATTCTCCAGAAATATCCTTACATGAATATAAGGATCTATATCAGGCGTAGTATACGTAGTATTGCGTATTTTCAATCAAGTATCGGATGATCACGTGCTAGGCCTGGGGCTGGAATTACGTCTGCCCCGTACGAAGCACATGTCGGATGTCTGGTAACTAGTCTATATAATCGGATAAACATGACCTTGTCATTTTATCCCGATGACTGCAGTACTTAAAAGTACTAGTACCGTATCCTACGTGACCATCATCTCCATATGACTGAAGTGATACTTCCATCTTGACATCAAACCCAACACACTACGATTCTCGATATACCCAGAAGAGGCGTACACCGAAACCGGTTAAAGTCCTGGACGACCAAAACCAAAGTATATTGATTGTCGTAAGCATTAGCGGTGCAAGTCTCGGTCAAGACCAAATACACCTACCCTGATTTCAGACTTCCATAGACACATAGTCATACTACCAATGGAATTCCGAGGGGGTCTATCCAGAGCGAAGCTGTTTCCCGTACCATCGGTAAAACACAAACTCTTATTACACTTGCATGAGTATCTTATACCCAAAATATATGAGAACTATGCCATTGGACTTCAAACGCGCACAAGTGTAATACTAGTCTTTTACATATTTATCGATGTCCAATCTCGATAATACTCTGACTAGGGATATTTAATGATTTATCCTTCGTGGACTGTGACCGGCGTAAAACACACAGTATAACGCAAGCGCACGTATCGTTCAAGTAGTATAAAAATATCGATCCCACGAGGACTTAATTCCTACTGTTGTTATTAATTATTGAATCTATTTATTTACAAAATATCATTAAAGGAGAATGAAATTGATTGCTTGATTGATTTGGTTGATTGTAGATTTGCTAAATAAAAAAATAAAAAGATAAAAAAAATACTAAGGAAAATAAAGATAAAAGATATAAGGTTGTGAATTCTTTTAATATCATTTAAAAGATGAAGTGATTATTTTATATTGTGTAATAAATCAGTTTACTAACCTGGAACACTAAATTATGTAAAAGCCTCTTCCGATGGTCAACTACAAATACCCAATATAAACCCAATTGAACCATATTCCTATGTCAACCACATTACCTGGATTCATTAAGTTTAAGTTCCAATTATGGCTACCCCCGCCCGACAGGTATATTCCTATCCTGTAAGGAAATCTATTAAGGGTTATCTATCCTCAAGGAAGATCGTGGGCTATTAATCTAAGGCTGAAACCTAAAATCCCTATGTCTAGTTCATTTTAGATTTACCATATCAATCTTATGGTGATCAGACAACAAGAAGCATTAAGCTTAAGACTTAAAAATAAACCTTTAAATTACCCAACTATAAAATAATCCCTTATAAACCGGGTGATATAAAAATCATCACAACCTCAGAAAACTAACACATAATTAGGACTAGTAAATTCATAAAAGTAAAAGACATAAAGTAAAAAAGCTGAAAAATAAATTACAATAAAATAAAATAAAATGCTAAGGTAAAAGGAATTACTTTTACTACTACTAATTTAGATATCTCCCATAAAATAATATATAAACTTGTGTTAAATTTACCAACCGACCAGTCTGGCGGTATCCTGATTAAGTCAAATTAAGTCCAACCAGCCATTAAGGCGGAACCAAAAATAAATTTACCAACCGACGAGTCTGACGGTATCCGTGATTAGTCAGGTTTAAACCAGATTAAAATTAAATTACCAACCGACCAATATAGCGGTATCCCTTATTAAGTCAATATTTTAAATAGTTAATATATTATTTTTAAGGGAGATTAATCTAAATAGCAATAGTAGAAGAATTACCTTTCACCCTAGCTGAAAAAGTTACTTCAACATGGTGAATAGTAAAAACTGTAAAAAAGTAAAAAGTAAAAATTAAATACTATTATTAAAAAAAGTAATTAAAATAAATTAAAAAACTAAAATTAAAAAACTAAAAAAATAAAAATTCTAGAGAGAGAGAAACTCTCTCTAGAGAGAGAAATCAAGAGAGAGAAAGGTGTCTTAAAAACTGAAAATTCGCGGCTATTATAGCAAAAAAATTTTACTGTTCAGGAACTGTTCTCGAGTCGCGACGCAAGGAACTACGCGTCGCGACGCGCAATTTGTCGACGTGGCACGCTGAGGAGACGACACGTCATCAAGGCGGCTGACTGTTCACGCGACACGTGTAAGGGCGGCTAATTCTCAATTATTGTGATGACGTCATTGATGACGTGGCGATGACGTGGTCTGGCGTTTTGTTGCAATTGTCGGCAAAATAGGATTGCGACACGTGGCGACACGGGTCATGCTGTGATTGGCTGAGGCTGACGTGGCAAGTGTTGACTCGGTTGACCTGCTGACGTGGGGATGATGTGGCATGACACGTGGCAAGGTTGACTTGTTGAATGATGTGGCTGATGACGAGGCGACACGTGTCAAGTCTGAGTGTCGGCAGCATATGATGATGACACGTGGCATGGCGCATTTTGCAGAGGATGTGATGGTGACACGTGGCACGGCGCATTTTAGCAAAGTCAAAACTTCTCAAATTGTTGACTGTTGACCAGGCGCATGTTAGCAAATCCGGCTCACGCTGGGAGTCGCGGCGCGCAGTGTTCAGCGTCGCGACGCGCAGAAAAGACCAAAATATCCCTGTTGACGCATTTTTGTCCGGTTTTGCCCCAAATTGCCTCCAGTGCTGTCCAAACTTTATTATCTGCAAGATAACAACAAAAAACACATCAAAACGTTCATAAAACTCAAGAAACTATACAAAATATTAAGTTAAATGAGTGGGAAATAGTGATATAAATACCACTCATCACACCCCAAAAAACCTAACATTTTGCTAGTCCTCGAGCAAAATACAAAATAAAATAACATAACAAAATTTAACTAAGCCATTTTCGTAGGGATCACGGTTGCATTTAGCATATGCAACAAGCCTTTAAACCCCTAGGTGTCCCTAGTGGACGAGTTGTAGTCTCGTGAGGGTTTACAGCAATGATACCCACAAACATTTTACAAAAGTAAAAAGGTATTAAAACTAATGCACACAAAAGCAAAAAGACAAGCGAAAAGAGAATAAAGAAAGTTAGTGACTAATCAGGTGAAAATTCTACTCCAAGTTACTAGTTGTTTTGTTTCTTTCTAAATTACCGAATAAGTAAATTCTCCGATTCTTTTTACCATTCTTCATATACAGCTAACAAAATATTAATCAACTCATTTTTGCCCACAACAGTCATAAGTGCAGTTGATAAGAGAGTAATATTTTGTCCTAAAGTTCTATCAGATTCACACCTTTTTGTAGCAATGGAATAATTTTCTGGTTTTTCTGATTTTTTCTTTGATTTTTTCTCTATTTTTTATTTTTATACAATACCTTCCGTCTATGTAGCGAGCTTTGGGTGGTGGCTCCCAAACCAGTTGGCTTTAGGGCACCAGGTGTTAAGACACCCTACGAACTTAATTACTCAGACTTCATATATATATATATATATATATTTTTTGCAGCATCTTCGATCCATGTAGCGAGCTTTGGGCCAATGACTCCCAAACCAGTTGGTTTTAGGGCACTAGGTGTTAAAACACCCTTACAGACTTAATAACTCGGATCTCGGAGTTTTTTTTTTTTTTTTTTTTTTTTTTTTTTTTTTACTCCATCACTATTTAGAGATGCTTCCTCCAATTAACTATAGCACGGAATATTACAAACTTTTCAATTTTAGCTCATGTCCGTATGTTTCCATGTAAGTTCATAATACCTGTCAACTGAACATAAGAAGATTCATTTTAGTCAGTTTAAGGAGAATTCACAAATTAAATAATTCAAAGGAAATAAACAAAAATTAACTTGTTTCGAAATAGGTTTGAGATACGTCTCAGGAGTGGAAAAATCCTTACTCGGCTATCTTTTACCAATTCCACCTTTTTAGTCAAAATAAAAACACACAAAACACAATATTTTTGTAATTTTTGAAAAATTTTCAATTTTTTTGTATTTTTCGAAAAATTTGGACTAAAAATAAAAACAACATACAAACTAAAAACAAGGTACTAATCAACTAAATCCCTCCCCCAAACCTAAATGAGACATTGTCCCCAATGTCTTAAACAGTAAAGGAGAGTTAGAAGGTCGTACCTGGTTAGCTGAAAATCTACAGGAAATTAAAGGTTAAGATCCAGATTAATTCGACGCCTCTTACCACGATCGTCCTCGGACCAATTTATCTTCGAAATGATAGGGTCAACTTGTGGTTCATAGGCTATGAGTTGGTCTATTAGATCCGGAGCAAGTCTGGCAGTGAAGAGGAGTTCTTTCATAGGTTTTGAAACGAACCCATTTCTCCGAGCATCATCAAGAAACACACAAAGAAAATCATAAAATCCATCAACGTTGAGTAGTCCAAGCGGGTTCTGGTGTATGTTCAGGTTCGCCCAAGATAGAACTATAAAAATTTCCTCCAATGTACCCAAACCACCTGGCAAAGCAATAAAAGCATCAGCACGTTAATCATTTCTACCAAACGTTCAGACATACCTGATACGATAGTTCCTCTCCGTTTGATGATCCAATAAGATTTGCCTCTGCCAAGGGTTTTGGGATGATTCCCAAAACGTGACTGCCTCCTTCCTGTACGGCTTTTGAAACGATCCCCATAAGTCGAGATTTCCTCCGCCATATATTAAGTGCATATTCCTTGCGCTAATACTCGACCCAACTCCTGTGCTGCTTCTATGTATTGTGGTTTAGTACCAACAGTACTACCGCAAAACACACAAATGTTTTCAACTCGTCTTTTGAAGTGGCTTCCATTTTTCTATGTATTTCTTTTTCAAATTAGGATGCCTTCAAGAGTGCAATGACGGGCTAAATTTATAGTACCTGAAAAGGGTGAGTAATAATAGCACTAATATTTTACAAAGGACGATTGTTAGCTAAACAACAAATGAATCGTGAAAGGTCAAAAAGTCTGGATCCTGTCTACGAAATAAAGATAATTACAATAGAAAAGCGAATCAAAGAAATAATTAAGGCAACGGAATTGTGTACGCAATACGCCACTCGCTCAGTATAAATTCATTAGGATGTGTCTCAAGATTTCATTCCTTACTCAGCCATCACAAATGAATTAGCTCTCTTCTTTTTTTTTGATTGTCAAACACAATTCCTTCTGTATTAAAATGCTCCGTTTGTGCTTTTCTCTACAAAAATAACACACAAAATTAAAAAGTTCACACTATGTATACACAAAAGAGTTTAGAAGATAATACCTAGTCAGCTGAAATTTTACAGGAAAAATTACCGATAGGAAAAATTTATGTCCAATTTTTTTTTTTTTACCACGATCGATAATTGACTATTTTTTTAGTGAAAATTTCGACAGAGTCTCCTCTAAAAATTTAAAATCTCCCCAAATTCATCCTAAAACTAACACTTCAAAAATCACCACAATGTCAAACTTCGCCCCCAATTCTACAAAATTCCATCGATCTGACTCAGAATTCAGCCAGTTATTCACCGCTAAACTTCCAAATTCACAATCCTCCAATTTCAACAAAATCAACCACAAACTCATTCAATTTTCGATTATCCCCCTTTACTGCCAAAATTTCAAAACCTGTAACATTCAATTTCAAAATTAACACACAAATTATCCACAAAAATCAGATCTGATTATGGAAGGTTTTGATCGTGGGTTTGGTGACTGTCTTGGTGATTCACGGTGTGGGTATCTCGGCTTTGGTCGGTTTTGGCAGTGGCGTGGCTGGTGGATCTCGGTGTGTTGCTTGTCTCTCGGTTTGATGTTCACGGCAGATCTGGCTCGGTTTTGACTCGGCGAAGGAAGGGCTCGGTTACGGGTTACTGGTTTGGTGAGTGGTTGCGGTTTGGGCGAGGTGAATCTTGGTGATAGGCTCGGCCATGGTGGGTTTCTGGTTTCTGGTAGATCTCGGCTGTGGCGGTGGTGTGGTTTTGGTTCACGGCTCGGCTGGTGATGACTTGCTCACGGCAAGGATGGCTCTCGGTGGGTTGGCTTGCGGTGGTTGTTGATGCGGCTGGTGGATCTCGGTTTTGGTTTGTGGTTTTGTTGAAGTGGCTGTGAGGGATCGGGTGGTGTGGTGGTTGAAGTGATGAAGAAGATGAAGATTGAAAGGAGATACTGCCAGCACCCTGTTTTGTGTCTCTGATTCGTGTTAGCGTCGCGACGCTTTGTTTTTTTTTTTTTTTTTTTTTTTTTTTTTTTTGGCAAAACCATGTCTTGCGACAGATAAATCCATAAGACTTCTTACTCGGCCGTCTTTTCTGGATCAACTTTGTATCTTCGTGATTTTGTCAAATTTTTATTTTGTAAAAATCCCGCTTGTACTGGCTTGTTTTGTCCTGATAAATTCCATTTTTAATTTTTCCTGCAAAACTCACACACAATAAAAGTTCACACAAAAAAAAAAAAAAAAAATAAATAAATTACAACAAATTGCATGGGTTGCCTCCCTGCTAGCGCTAAATTTTTCGTCTTCAGCCAGACGTGACTGAAATTATATGTTAAGGAGGTTTCAGTGTCGTTTTGGATGTCCGATTAAAGACAATCCCGTGAGCGTTGCTTTTGAAGGGTCTCTTCCAACGGTAAAGTGGTAAAAAAGATTTTGTCTTATTCAATGCTCGTGCCACCTTTTTAATCTTTGTCGCTCCAAGGTTCCTGCAAAGAAAGAAATAAATTAGGAGGTCTCGTATGGTGCTTGACTTGGAATGGAAGTTCCATTCTTTCAAGCTTCTGGGTGATATCTTTGATTTGTACTCCCCAAAACAGCGATGTTTTTCCTGAATGCTCTGGATTTTTATTAGGTCAGACAATTGCTCCTCCATTTGCTCTGTTTCTTGCTCCATCTGAGGATGAATGAAAAGAGAGTCAGACATTAGGTCTTCATCTCTGATTCGGGTGAATTGATTGGCTCAAGTTGATCTTCTTCAAACATTTGTGAAATGGAATCTCCAAGATCTTCGTTTTGAGGATACAGAATTCCATCCTCAATTTTTGATGCAGTTGGTACAAATATTCAGCTTCTCCTCGTCAGAATCTGAATAATAAAATCAAATCGAGACTTTGCCGGTTCAAGTTCCTGAACTGATACATCTGGTTGTTGATACTGCTCAGCCTCCTCCTCTGTTGATGTGTCATTGTGAAATGATTGGTACTCGAAGGCTTCATCAGTGTCATCTGGAATTGGTTCTTGAGGTATATAGTTCTGGTTTTCTGTTAATTGTCTGATTTGATCTGTCATTCTCTGTATGGATTCTGTGTACTCTGAACTTGTGCATCAAATCGAGCTGTCTGTTCTTTGAACATGTGAATCAATTGATCTTCCTCTGATGGTTCTGGTTGTTGATAAGGATCGAAGGGATGGTGGATAAGATGGAAAAATGTGGTTCTGTGAAATGTGATGGTTCTTCGTACCATGAAGGATCTTGATAGTTCTGCCACCCTGGATGGTAGTTGTATTCGCAATAATCGCTTGGGTGGTCACCATTACATATGTCACATCTCCACATTGAGTTCTGATGAGCAAATGTAGTATTGTTTGGTTCTGGCATCCAGTGATAATCATTGGGCTGTTCAACAGGCCTCAGAAAACCGGACTGTTGCTCCCAGATTTGGGGTGTGTATCTTCTTGTAAAGCACGTAATCTTTCAATCTCCCAGTAATGTTCCATTTTTAAGTCACCTGAAATCAAAAGAAAGAAATAAAAATTACAGATAAAAATAAAGAAAATTAGATACAAGTAAATTAGATAGCTTCAAAATTAACAACTCAAGAAAAATAAGTCCCCGGCAACGGCGCCAAAAACTTGACCGGCGTAAACACACACGTATAACGCAAGCGCACGTATCGTTCAAGTAGTATAAAAATATCGATCCCACGAGGACTTAATTCCTACTGTTGTTATTAATTGTTGAATCTATTTATTTACAAATATCTAAAAGGGGAGAATGGATTGATTGCTTGATTGGTTGAAAGTGGTTTTACAAAATAAATAAATAAATAAAAAGACAAAAGAAAATACTAAGGAAAATAACAAAAGACACAAAGATCTAGGGTTGTGAATTCTTTTAATATCATTTAAAAGATGAAGTGATTATTTTATATTTGTGTAATAAATCAGTTTACTAACCTGGAACACTAAATTATGTAAAAGCCTCTTCGATGGTCAACTACAAATACCCAGTTATAACCCAATTGAACCATATTCCTATGTCAACCACATTACCTGGATTCATTAAGTTTAAGTTCCAATTATGGCTACCCCCGCCCGACAGGTATATTCCTATCCTGTAAGGAAATCTATTAAAGGGTTATCTATCCTCAAGGAAGATCGTGGGCTATTAAGTCTAAGGCTGAAACCTAAAATCCCTATGTCTAGTTCATTTTAGATTTACCATATCAATCTATTGGTGATCAGACAACAGAAGCATTAAGCTTAAGACTTAATAAAAATAAACCTTTAAATTACCCAACTATAAAATAATCCCTTATAAACCGGTGATATTAAAAATCATCACAACCTCAGAAAACTAACACATAATTAGGACTAGTAAAATTCATAAAAGTAAAAGACATAAAGTAAAAAAGCTGAAAAATAAATTACAATAAATAAAATAAAATGCTAAGGTAAAAGGAATTACTTTTACTACTACTAATTTAGATATCTCCCATAAAATAATATATAAACTTTGTTAAATTTACCAACCGACCAGTCTGGCGGTATCCTGATTAAGTCAAATTAAGTCCAACCAGCCATTAAGGCGGAACCAAAAATAAATTTACCAACCGACCAGTCTGGCGGTATCCGTGATTAGTCAGGTTTAAACCAGATTAAAATTAAATTACCAACCGACCAATATAGCGGTATCCCTTATTAAGTCAATATTTTAAATAGTTAATATATTATTTTTAAGGGAGATTAATCTAAATAGCAATAGTAGAAGAATTACCTTTCACCCTAGCTGAAAAAAGTTACTTCAACATGGTGAATAGTAAAAACTGTAAAAAGTAAAAAGTAAAATTAATTACTATTATTACAAAAAGTAATTAAAATAAAATTACAAAACTAAAAAAATAAAAATTCTAGAGAGAGAAACTCTCTCTAGAGAGAGAAATCAAGAGAGAGAAAGGTGTCTTAAAAACTGAAAATTCGCGGCCTATTTATAGCAAAAATTTACTGTTCAGGAACTGTTCTCGCGTCGCGACGCCAAGGAACTGCGCGCCGCGAGGCGCAATTTGTCGACGTGGCACATGCTGAGGAGACGACACGTCATCAAGGCGGCTGACTGTTCACGCGACACGTGTCAAGGCGGCTAATTCTCAATTATTGTGATGACGTCATTGATGACGTGGCGATGACGTGGCTCTGGCGTGTGTTGCAATTGTCGGCAAAATAGGATTGTGACACGTGGCGACACGTGTCATGCTGTGATTGGCTGAGGCTGACGTGGCATGTTGACTCGGTTGACCTGCTGACGTGGACGATGATGTGGCATGACACGTGGCAAGGTTGACTTGTTGACCGATGATGTGGCTGATGACGAGGCGACACGTGTCAAGTCTGAGTGTCGGCAGCATATGATGATGACACGTGGCACGGCGCATTTTAGCAGATGGGATGTGATGGTGACACGTGGCACGGCGCATTTTAGCAAAGTCAAAACTTCTCAAATTGTTGACTGTTGACCAGGCGCCATGTTAGCAGCAATCCGGCTCACGCTGGGCGTCGCGGCGCGCAGTGTCCAGCGTCGCGATGCGCAAGAAGACGAAAATATCCCTGTTGACGCATTTTTGTCCGGTTTTGCCCCAAATTGCCTCCAGTGCTGTCCAAACTTTATTTATCTGCAAGATAACAATAAAACACATCAAAACGTTCATAAAACTCAAGAAACTATACAAAATATTAAGTTAAATGAGTGGGAATAGTGATATAAATACCACTCATCAGACTGATACTGTCTCATATCATTCTCAATCCAGGAACAAATCATAGGGATCTCCTATCATTTATATATCTTGGTGATCTAATCACAAATGATAAGAGAGCAATCTCCTTTGTCACATAGTTAATTTGTACAACACACCATGATCTGTACAAATAGTGATGCTATGGGTCATAATTGTCCAACATGACTCATCCCCGAAACTGATACTGATGCTGATGTGGGCTTCGACTCTGGGACTCATCCCCGAAACCGATACTGCCGTGGGCCTCGACCCTGGGACTCATCCCCAAAAACTGATACTGATGTAGGCCTCAACCTTGGGACTCATCCCTAAAACTGATGCTGATGTGGGCCTCAACCCTGTGACTCATCCCCGAAACTGATGCTGATGTGGGCCTCGCCCCGGGACTCATCCCCCAAATCTGATATTGACGCTGATGTGAGTCTCGACCCTGGGACTCATCCCCCAAATCTGATATTGATGCTGTGGGCCTCGCCCCCAAGCTGATACTGATATGGGCTTCGACCCCAAACTGATACTGATAATGTGGGCCTAGCCCCAAGTTGATACTGATGTGGGCCTCGACCCCAAACTGATACTGATATGGGCCTCACCCCAGACTGATACTGATGTGGGCCTCGCCCCCATGCTGGTACTAATATGGGCCTCGCCCCAAACTGATACTGATGTCGGCCTCGCCCCAAACTGATACTGATATGGGCCTCGCCCCCATGCTGATACTGATATGGGATTCGCCCCCAAACTGTTAATGATATGGGCCTTGCCCCTAGACTGATTCTGACGTTGGCCTCGACCCTAGGACTCATCCTTAAAACTGATGCTGATGTGGGCCTCGGCCCTGGGACTCATCCCCCAAAATGATGCTGATGTGAGCCTCGGCCCTGAGACTCATCCCCGAAACTGATGTTGATGTGGGCCTCGGCCCTGAGACTCATCCCCAAAAACTGATATTGATGCTGATGTGGGCCTCGCCACCAGAGTGCCATACCCGGTAGAA
>SKCR01027765.1:0-33855 GCA_019454045.1 Zanthoxylum bungeanum
GATAAATTATAACCGCAATTAATCCCAGATTAATTTTCTCTCTCATAATTAATCCCAGATTAATTCTGTTCGAGTCAAATGTCATTGGTGAAACTTTGGGAAGCGACCCAAGAGATCCCTGGATATGTTGGCAGTAAAAACGGTCATCGGACTATCCGAACACGTGCGTACCTCGTACCATATTCTCACCGATTTACAAGACATGGTTGGCTTCTAGCAAAGCACCGTGCCTTCCTAATTCTCCAGAAATATTCAACAAAGAATATATAATCTGTATCAGGCATAATATACAATGTATTGCGTAATACGATCCAGTATCGGATGTCATATGCTAGGTCTAGGGCTGGAATTGTGTCTGCCTCGTACGAAGCATATATCATATCACTAGAAACTACGCTCTGTAATCGGATAATCATAACCTAGTCATACTATCCTGATAGCTGCATCATTTAAGAGTACTAGTTCTGTATCCTGCGTGATCATCGTCTCCATATGATTGAAGTGATACTCTCATCTTGACATCACACCCAATACACTACGATTCTCAGTAAACCCAGAAGAGGCGTACACAGACCTGTTAAAGCTCCGGACGACCAAAACCAAAGCATACTGATTGTCGCAAGTACTAACGATGCAAGTCTCAGGTTAAAGACCACATACACGTACCCTGATTCGAATTCCCATAGATAAATAGTCATAATACCAATGAGATTCTGAGGGGTCTATCCAGAGCGAAGCTGTTCCCGGTCCAACGGCTAACAGAACCTCTTATCACACTTGAATAAGTATCCAATACTTAAATATATGAGAACTATATCGTTAAGCTTCCATAACGCGCACAAGTGTAATACTAGTCTATTCCACATTATCGATGTCCAGTCTCGATAATACTACGACTATGGATATTTAATGATCAAACCTTTCGTGGATTAATATTGTCTCATAGCTTATTAATCTGGTACTAATCATATGGACTTTTATCATTTATGTATCCAAGTAATCCAATTACAAAATGATAAAATAGCAATTTCCTTTGTCACATAGTTAATTTGTACAAGAACACAATGTTTTTTACAAATAGTGATGCTATGGGTCATAATTATCCAACAATCTCCCACTTGGCTCATAGCCAATCACTCAAGTATCTAACACCTGAACTATGTACATGTCGCTCAAACTTTTGCTGAGAAATAGCTTTCGTCAGTGGATTTGCAATGTTGTCATCTGAAGCGATCTTTTCGATCTTCACATCGCCATGATGTATGATCTCACGAATAAGATGAAACGTCGAAGTACATGATTGGATCATTGATGAGACCGCGGTTCCTTAGCCTGTGCTATAGCCCCGATATTGTCACAATATAAAGCTACGGGCTCAGCTGCTAACAGAACTATGTGTCTAACCATTCCTAACCAATTGGGTAAGGCGTTTAACGTCTATATAACCTAGCCGTATATGTCAAAGTTTAGTATTATTAACAACAGGTAAACTACGTTTATTAACTCCAGTATTTAAAATATCTTTAGAAGTTTGCAATGTATAATGACCATGCTGGTTTGGACAACAAAGGATCTGAATATTACGTTTATCATATAAATACAAAGAAAAATTTTTAATATTAATACGATAACCTTCTGTATCCAATACAAAAGGAGATATAATATTAGCTACACATCCTGGTACAAAGTAGCAGTCATATAACAAAAATGTCACATTCGGCAAAGGGATCTTGTATACTCTCACTGCAACTGCATCCAGAGAGTCTCCACTCCCAAATCGCAACTGCATCTCTGTAGACACTGCATTTTTATATGAAAGCCCAATGATGAGCCTCGTATAAGGCACTACCCTTTAAGCTGCGGAAGTCGCGGGAAACAGACGTCGGAAGGGAAAAATTAAAGAAATAAATACATCAAATCAAATTTCTTTCCTAAATTAAATATATTCCCCACCAATTACACAATATACTTTCCTTATAACAAACTAATTAAAGATATCCCTCATTATTGCATGATCCTTATTTCCTTCTCATCCGAGGAAAACCATAGCCCACTCTTATAAAAAAGGACATAAACCAAACCCCTCCCCTAGAGCTCATTCACGGCAATAACAAAAAACACCCATACGCTCAATCTCTCACACCATTGTAACTCTTTTCCCTTTCCCTCCCACGTGAAAAACTAGCAACTCTCACAGCCCTCTCACCGATAATAATAAAACCTGCAACTCACGCACAGCCAACCAGTAACAACCCTCACCTTTCCCTCTCACTCACGTGAAACAACAAAAACAAACCCTAGACCTGACGCCTCTCTTGACACTCTCTCACTCGGTGAGACAACAAAGAAACCCTAGCTTCCTACACGTCCACTGTCTCATTCCTCTCCTCACTTGCGCATGAAGACCAGAAACCCTAACAGCCATCTGCTCTCTCTCTTCACGCCTTAAGCCCCCACCAACTCCACTCTCGACAAAACCCTAAAAGATCCCCCGTCATTTTCCCCTCTCTCCACTCTCTCTCTCTCATTCCACACACACACAAAGCCAAAACAAATAAACCCTAAGTAATCTCAACTCTCTCTGGTTCCCAACAAAAACTCTCGACAAACCCTCAACCAGACCTCACCCCATCCTCTCTCTTAACCTCTGGGCAACCTTCTTCATACTCTCATTCATCACAAAACACAGCAACAAACTAACCCTAAACCGACAAAACAAAACAGCATTCACCGAGCCAATAACCCTCAATCGCGCCACCAACTGACTCACACACGGCCATACATAAAAATCAAACAAAGAAACCCACCAAGAGAATGGCAACGTGCGCGTGCAAGCTTAACAAGAATCCCACATCTGTTGCGCATGAGGTATGCTTCAAATGATCAGCTATCCATTAGATGGGCTTTACGTGACTGCAATCAAGCAGCCCATGCATGATCCACCGCAAGTAGCCAAATGCTCCCTCTTACGCATGCTGCCCAGGACAAGCCCCCACACACCCTCTCTCTCTCGGTACTTAACCAAAAGAAGCCATAAACACGTCAGACGCATAAGCCACACACAAACAGGACACCGACACATACTTCATCCCACTCACCGACACAACCAACAGACAAACCAACAAATATTAACACACTAAAGCCAACCAAACCGTGAAGTATAAGCCACCTGACCGATACAAAACCTAGACCAAAAATAGTGGCCAAATAACATCTGAAAACAGCCCCCCCGAACCACCGAAATACCCTTGAGAACAGAACCTAAAACAGCGAGCGGAAACAGCGAGTGAAAATAGAGAAAACAGCGAGCGGAAACAGCGAGTGAAAATAGAGAAAACAACCAGTGAAAATAGCGGAAACGCTAACCCTTCCGGCGACATCCCAACACACTCCCGAGAAGCAACTTAAAAGGTAAGACCTGAGGGCACCCTTTTATTTACTCTCGTTCATCTTTTTCAATTATTTATTAGTATTTATTCGCAAGTATATTGTTGCTTCATGTATGTTATTATTGTTGGATGAATGATTTTGTGCTATCTCTCGTGGTATATCGGATGGAATCGCATATGTAAATTCCGTAGCCGAATCCGAATGGACGGTAGTGCGGTCTGAACTTGGGATACAACTCCACGTACTAATTGAGAAACGCACATATTTCGTTTTATCTAATCTTGTGTTTATCCATGGTTCATTAGAAATAGCACGTTATCTCCATGCATGATTTAGTTATTTCTTTCGCGTTAGGAACTTAATTGTATCTTTTCAATGTTTATGTTTAGACAATTATTATTTATTCATATTTCTACATTTATCAACTTAATGTGTTCATGAGATTGCGTGCTTGCTTTTATTTTATTTACTTCTATGCATGCAAACTTAGATGTAGGTTTTACTCCTATGTATGCATGCAAACTTAGATATAGGCTGTATGCAAACTTAGATATAGGTTGTATGCAAACTTAGATATAGGTTATTCTTGCATGTGTATGTTGCGTAGACTTGGTTATATTATTGCGCGAATCCGTTCATTACAATTGGCATAAGTAAGGGACCGTTCCGAACCCAACGGTTTGAGGTCTTCCCTTGCGAGGGGTGAGTGCAGCATTAAATCATTTCCCAGTTCACACTGGGTGACGACTCCATTTTTATTTCTCCGGTTTAGTCCCCCGCGTGCTACTCCGTACTCCCGAACGGGCCGAGAACCCGGACAGCATCGCTGATTTCTGTGTCCTACAGTATGGCGACTCCACTGAGGATAGAGAATCGGCCCCGAAATAATGTCTTGTAATGTTTGCGATTTTCACTTTAGTTAACTGTGTCTGCAAGTGGGTTGAGTCCAAGGGGTTTAACCAAAGGCATTATTAGAGCTAGGTAATGGTTTGGTGTCTTCCTTCATTCACTACCTTTCTATAGCTGAAAGGAAAAGCTGTGAAGGCACCTAAATAATCATTTACTCGAAGCTTATCGTGATGGACTAATTTGGAGGACCTATTTTTTATTCATGTCACTAAGGCGATAAGAGCCTAAAAGGCAAGGGTATTTAAGAGAGTTCGCTCCACCCTCCCCCTAGGGAATCTTCAATAAGAAATCCATTTGACATTTATTCATGTATCATCACTCGTTGGCACGTACCTTAGGGTATAAAAAGGGTACGCTCACTCGGTCGCTCGAACCCTTGAGTGGGGAGACCTAGTTATGGGCAATCATTCGCCAGCGGGAGCCTTTGTCTACACTCCCATAAACCCACATGTGAACCATAGTTGTATGACCAATAGAAACCATCCATTTATACTTGTGTTTTGGACCATCATCATTTGGACTCAGTTGGACTTCTTGTCATGAGATGTGAACTTGTTGGGCCATTTAAACTGGGATGAGTTTGTGTCTTATGACAATTGGGCCAACAGCTTCTAAAATTCCGATGGGACACTTTGTGTTTGGGCCCTCTATCATTTGAAGTTATTTAGCCACGTTATCGTAAAAGTGTAAACCTGTTGGGCCTTTTTCAACTGGGACAAGTTCACACCTCGCAATAATGATTGAATGCTTTAAAATGATAATGAGCCAACTTGTATGAAAACCTTGATGGGCTTAGAAAATCCAAAACATGATCCAAGTATGCCAGAAGCATGAGTTCGATATCCGTATAGCTTTCATCCAGAAAGGATACGCCTTGTTATGACATATTTGTATACTTGGATGTTCCAAGTTTATCACCAAACCGCGGTTGCTGGAAGCCAATTCGTCGTTCTAGACAATGGCACGATCCCATAAAGGCTTAGTCCATGTTAAAGGGCGGTCTTTGTCTTTTTACCGTGGAGAAAGGGACTTAACTTGACCAAGGTGTGGGACAATTATGACCCATAGCGTCACTATTTGTAAAAGACATTGTGTTTTTGTACAAATTAATTATGTAGCAATGGAAATTGCCTTTTATCATTTCGTAATTAGATTACTTAAATGTGTGAATGATGAAAGTCCTTATGATTAGTTCCGGATTGAGATGATATGAGACAGTATCAATCCACGACGGTTTAATCATTAAATATCCCTAGTCGTAGTATTATCGAGACTGGACATCGATAATGCGGAATAGACTAGTATCGCACTTGTGCGTGTTATGGAAGCGTAACAGCATAGTTCTCATATATTTAAGTATTGGATACTTATGCAAGTGTGGTAGGAGGTTGTGTTTTACCGATGGTACGGAAAACAGCTTCGCTCTGGATAGACCCCACGGAATCCCATTGGTAGTATGACTATGTGTCTATGGGAGTCCGTATCAGGGTAGGTGTATTTGGTCTTAACCTGAGACTTGCATCGCTAGTACTTGCGACAATCAATACGCTTTGGTTTTGGTCGTCCAGGACTTTAACAGGTTCTGTGTACGCCTCTTCTGGGTTTATTGAGAATCGTAGTGTATTGGGTGTGATGTCAAGACGGAAGTATCACTTCAGTCATATGGAGATGATGGTCACGCAGGGATACAGAACTGGTTCTCTAAAAGGTTGCAACCATCGGGATAATATGACTAGGTCATGATTATCCGATAATAAAGAGACTAGTTGCTAGTGATCCGATATATGCTTCGTACGGGGCAGACACTATTCCAGCCCCAGGCCTTGCATGTGACATCCGATACTGGATCGAGATACGCAATACTACGTATACTACGCCTGACATAGATTATATATTCCATTAAGAATATTTCTGGAGAATTGGGTAGGCATGGCGCTTTGCTAGAAGCCAACCTTGTCTCGTAAATCGGTAAGAACGTAGTACAAGGTACGTACGTGTTCGGATAGTCCGACGACCGGATTTACTGCCAACATATCCAGGGATCTCTTGGGTCGCTTCCCGAAGATTCACCGATGACGTATGATTCGAACTTTATTAATCTGGGATTAATAGCGGAGAGACTTTATCTGGGATAAAGTACTATTTGAAGAGAGAGAACGATTAATTTGGAATTAATCGATAAAATAATATATTCGATATATTATACGAAATTGGATTTCGACGCGGAATTAAAATTGGATTTTAATTCAGGCTAACGAATTGATTTAGAATTAATTCGCAAGTGACGTGAATAGTAATTTTGCTAGGCATGATTATTTAATTAAATTTGATTTAATTACGACGTAACGGAAAACTCGTTAATTCGGAATTAACGAAACCGAGCCCGGAATGTGTTTGCGACGCCACTCCGATTTTGAATCAAGTGCGGCCGCAAGTCACATCGCGAGTCACATCACTTATCACTTTAGTGATAGATGTCAAGTCACCTTTTTGGTGAGTGACATGCAGTCACTATTCATGATGTTGGTTGGTGTGGGCATTTAATGCATTTTGGAGCCAAAATTGGCTTTGACTTTTGGAAAGGTTATACCAAATTTTGGTAATTTTTTTTCATTATGTTTTTTTAGAAAACAAATTGAAAACAAAAAGAAACACTCTCCTCCATTTTCTTTGAGAAAACCGTGAATCTCTCTCAATTTCAGCCATTGCCGTGAGCCTTGGAGGAAGGAAGAAGAATTGTTTTTCTTCCATCTTGCTAGCACATCAAGGATCAATACAAGGTGATAGGGAAACGAACTAAGAGCTTGGGATCCATTGAAGCTTGGAGCTTGTTCATCTTCATCAACAAAATCAACCTGGCCGAATATCAAAGCTTCAAGAGAAAATTTTGTTGATCATCACATCCAAAGCCGTTCAATGTAAGTGTGTTTCCGCCACTCTTCCTTGCGTATTCATTCTATTTCTATGCTTATATGATCTTGGGATTAACCTAGAAACCAACAATGGTATCATTGAGCCATTTTGAGCATGAAATATATTAGGGTAAAATTTGGGTAAATTGATTTTGAGCATGTTTTGACTAAATTACTTGTTTGAGCATGCTTGTATATGGATGACTTGGAGTTATTTATGATCAATTTCATGAAAAATTAATTGGATCAATTTTTCCCCTTAAATTTGGCTTGGCCGAGAGTTGTACCTTTTAGTCATGGTATTTTTTGTTCCTTTGATCATTGGATGACTTGAAACAATTGGGTAATGTTGATTTGAGATTCAATCGGATTGAAAACGAAATCGGACAAATAAAACCCACTAATGCCGTGAGCTATGAGCATGTAATGAGATGATTTTTTGAATCAATTATGTTGGACATAAGTTGAGGATAATAAGCATGATTAATGGATTAGATTAGTATTTTGGAAATGTTAATTTAATGATTAATCATGGCTAAACACTTTGGTTTATTAAATTATGAATTTTGGAAAATTGGAATTAATAAATTGGGCTTGATTTTGAATTGGGCTTGTAATTGTTGTATTTGGGCCTTATGGACTTGGTTGGGCCAAGTAGGTTTGGGCCAAATGGATTGGATCCATATTGGGCCTAAATCATTCCATTAAGTCCAAATATAACAAATGGGCTTTAAATGTTTAATTGGGCCTAATGGGCCAAAATTGGTTTCTTGGCAAATAAGGGTGATTCCTTACTTGGGCCTTGGTATTTGGGTTTGACCCATATTGACCAAAGCCCATGCCTTATGAAATCAATTGAAAGCCCATTGGACTTTTAATTAAACAACATTGGATGTTAATTGGGCTTTGAGACCCATTAGATTAGATTTGGAATCTAAGTCGTTAAAGCGCATTAAAAAGTGTAGATATTTAATTTGGAATTAAATAAATGAATTAGTATTGAATACGAATTAAATTAGATTTAAAAGTAGTTCGATATAATTCAAGAATGTACTTGAGTACTTATTTCAAACGAGTTGGACTCGCGCAAATCAAATCATTGTTTGAACATTGGATGATCACTAATATTCAAAGATTAATTAATTTGATTAGATTGATTGAATAACATGCTTGAATGAATACATGGATGTGATGAATGAATAGCGTATATCGGATGGATATTAGAAGGGAAAGGGCAATTTCAGAAGGTGTGTCCAGCCTTCTCTCTTTATTGATTCTTTGTATTCTCTTCTCACCTAATTCCCCTCAATGTTAATGAGGTTTCTATTATTGTATTATGTAATTGGGTAGAAGTAGAATAGTACTAGCCGGGGAGAGGAAATTAAGTGATTTGTTCTAGGAACAAGTTGTTAAATATCCATCCGCATATCGTTATTAATTTACTTTCCGCGCCTTATTATGCTTTTAGAATGCATGCTTAAGGGTGTATGATGAGACCTAACAAAGATAATAAATTGGTTGCCAATTTACGCGAAAAACCCTCAAAACATATTAAGCGTTTTCCTTCCATTGAGTGATTCTTACTCAAGATCCAAAATTGGCACTGGTTTGTTGGCCAAAGTCAAGACCTTTGTCAATTGCGGATGTGTTTGAATCATGAAAGCTTTGTTCCATATCGGTGTCTTGTCCAAGTTGTGATTTGTTGGCCAAAGTCAAGATCACTTCTTGTCCATCGACATTGATTACGAAGCTTTCCAAGGTCAATGGGTCCCGCTTAACTGGAATCATTAAGCTTGTTGTGCCAAAGCCAAGGCTTAGTTGATTCAGAGGAAAAAGTTAGGAAAATATATTGGATATATTGGCATATATATTGTATATATGTTTCGGACTTGGAGGTCCACCTACCGGATCTAGGAATTGGATGAGATCCAATTGATCTTCGAGATCTACCTAGTTAAATATCATACAGCTTGTTGGCCAAAGTCAAGGTTGTGTGTTATTTAACGGGATCCTAGCCCACTAGGAAACTAGGTTTCCCGAGTACTCCACAGAGGGTTAGAGGCTCGCCGAAAAATAGTGGGAGGCTAGTATTGAATTTGCAATTTCGTTCAAATACTTAGCTTTACGCGCTTTCAATTATTTCGTCAAAATTATTTTATTAGTTGGACTAATATTGTGTTATTTTTCTTGTAACAGTTAGACTGTACCCTTACATTGTTAATTGGATATTAGACTATCGCAATTAAAATGACTGGAAAGAACAGTGTCCGGGACATCATCATGGGCGATAATGTCTTCAACGGCACTAACTTTTCCGATTGGGACATGAATCTAAGGATAGTCCTTGGATCCGAGAGGCTGCTATATACTATAGAGAGACCTCTTGGGCCTAAGCCCAGATCTGATCAGTTGCTCGAGCTAGATCTTTGGAAGACACATAGTGATGACAACGCAACTGCTCAATCTATCATGCTTGCTGCTATGACTCAGCAATTCCGTCGACAGAACAAGGGATTGGATCCCTATACCATGTTGGCGAAGTTGAATGATCTACACCGATCTAATCTTAGATCGCAAAGATATGAGTTACAGAAGAAGCTCTTCCGCGCTCGGATGTCGGAGGGTACATCTGTTGAACATCATGTGACACAGATGATTGCCGATATCGAGCAGCTTGGACAAATGGGGATTGTCTTTGAGATAGAGACCTCTATAGATTTGATCTTGCAGTCTCTCCCCGACACTTGGAGTGGGTTCATCATGAACTACAATATGATGAACCAAGAGCAGACTCTTGGAGAGCTGATGTCCACGCTGCGAGGAGAGCAGAAAATGAACTTCTTAAGGGCAAGAAGCGCGAGGCGCACTTCGCTTCTACATCTCGGACTCCGAGGGCTGGGCCCAAGGCGACTGGAGGTGTTAAAAAGAAGAAGATAAGAAGAAGGGCAAAGGCAAAGCGTCAAAGGCTTCTGGGAAGCCTAAGGACAAGTCTCAGGATGTATGCCTCCAGTGCGGGAAGCGGGGTCACTGGAAGCGTGACTGCCGCGAGTACAAGGCGCTCCAGAAGGAGATAAAGGCGGGCAAGGCACCGGCCTCAGGTATGTTTGTTATAGAAATAAACATGACTACTTCTAGTTTTAAAAATTGGATTTTTGATTCTGGTTGTGGTACTCACATTTGTACTGATGTGCAGGATCTGCGGATTAGCAGGAGACTGGCGTCAGGAGAGATTGACCTCCGTGTTGGAAATGGGACTCCAGTCGCCGTTTTGGCCGTTGGCACTTTTGTTTTAGAACTGCCCTCGGGGCATGTACTTGAACTTACAGACTGTTATTATGTACCTAGTTTGACTAGGAATATTATTTCTGTATCTATGTTAGCCCAATGTGGGTACACTTTTGTATTTAGAAACACTGGGTGTTTTATGTATAAAAATGATATAGAAATTTGCACTGCTGTTGTAAATAATGGTCTTTATATTTTGAATATAAACCAATCTCAAAATGTAACAAACAAAAGGCTTAAAGTAAGTCATAAAGATGAAACTTATATGTGGCATTGTCGTCTGGGACACATAAACAAGACTCGCATATCCACACTTTCGAAGAGTGGGTACTTGGACGGATTTGATCCAAATTCATATGACGTCTGCGAATCTTGCTTATTAGGCAAAATGCCTAAATCACCTTTTAGCGGTAAAGGTGTACGCGCCACCGAACTGTTAGCCCTTGTTCATAGTGACGTTTGTGGGCCCATGTCTAGCCAGGCTAGAGGTGGATATGAATACTTCGTAACCTTTACGGATGATGCATCACGTTATGGTTATGTGTATCTTATGAGACACAAGTCGGAAACTTTTGAGAAATTCAAAGAGTTTCGACACGAAGTTGAAAAACAGACCGCGGTAAAAGTATTAAGACATTACGGTCGGACCGTGGTGGCGAATACTTGAGCAATGAGTTTCTTGACTACTTGAAAGAATATGGTATTCTTTCACAGTGGACTCCTCCCGGAACACCGCAATTAAACGGTGTGTCCGAACGGAGAAACCGAACCTGTTTAGACATAAGGTCTATGATGAGTCGCACTGAGCTACCTATTTCCTTCTGGGGATATGCATTAAACAGTGCAATACTTATTTTGAATAAGGTTCCGTCAAAGTCTGTTCAACAGACTCCTTACAAGATATGGACAGGAAAGAAACTGGGTTTCTCATTCCTGAAGATTTGGGGTTGCTGGGCATACGTCAAACATTTGGAAGGTACCAAACTAGAACCCAAATCGGATAAATGCCTTTTGTGGGATATCTTAGGGAAACCAAAGGATATTACTTCTATCACTCACGAGAGAACAAAGTTTTTGTTGCTCTACATGCGGTTTTCCTTGAGAAAGAATTCCTAACTGCAATGATAAGTGGGAGGAAAGTAGAACTCGATGAAAATCGGAGTGATACTGTTCCTGACATAGAATCCTCAACGGAACATGAACAGTTCATCAGGGATGAAGCTGTACCACAATCTTCGAATACACAAGGACCACGTAGGTCGGAGAGAGTCAGAAAACAACCTGAGAGGTATGGGTTTCTGATCTCACCTCATGTAGATATCAATCTCATTGAGGAAGACAAGCCGGCTACGTATGAGGAAGCGATACAAGGTATCGACTCCGGTTTATGGCAAGATGCCATGAATTCCGAAATGGATTCCATGTATACCAACCAAGTTTGGACACTGGTTGATGCACCAGAAGGCGTAAAGCCTATTGGTTGCAAATGGATCTTCAAGAAGAAGACCGACATGGATGGCAACGTACAAACGTACAAAGCTAGGCTTGTAGCGAAGGGGTATCGTCAACGACATGGTGTCGATTACGACGAAACTTTCTCACCCGTTGCCATGATTAAATCCATTCGGATAATGCTTGCTATTGCTGCATATTTCGATTACGAGATATGGCAGATGGACGTCAAAACCGCTTTCCTTAACGGAAACTGTTGGAGGAGGTATTTTATTCTGACAGTGACGGTTTTGTCGTGCCTAAACATGCAAACAAGGTTTGCAAGTTAAATCGGTCCATTTATGGACTGAAGCAAGCGTCGCGTTCTTGGAACCAACGTTTTGATGAGATCATAAAAGAATATGATTTCGTTCAAAACGAAGATGATCCTTGTGTATACAAGAAGGTTAGTGGGAGCGCACTGACTTTCATTGTCCTTTATGTTGACGATGTATTGCTTATGGGCAATGACATTCCCATGTTAACATCGGTGAAAGCTTGGCTTTCATTAAAATTCTCCATGAAAGATCTGGGAGAAGCAGCCTTTATTCTGGGAATAAAGATCTACCGGGATAGATCTAGAAAGCTGCTTGGACTCTCCCAGAGCACGTACATTGACAAAGTGTTGAAGAGATTCAACATGGATCAGTCCAAGAGGGGACTGTTGCCAGTGTCACATGGCGTCACTCTATCTAAGGACATGTGTCCTAAAACTCAAGATGAGAGAGACAACATGAGTCGGATACCGTTCGCCTCGGCAGTCGGATCGATCATGTATGCCATGATATGTACGCGACCTGATGTCTCCTATGCTTTGAGCATGTGTAGTCGCTATCAGGCCGATCCAGGTGAAGGTCACTGGATAGCGGTTAAGAATATCCTTAAGTATCTTAGACGAACTAAGGATGCTTTCTTAATCTATGGAGATGGAGAACTTGAGGTAACTGGGTATACCGATGCAAGTTTCCAAACCGATAAAGACGACTGTAAGTCGCAATCTGGGTACGTTTTGTTTGAATAACGAGAGCAGTGAGCTGGAAATCTTCCAAGCAAGAGACTGTTGCCGATTCAACAACAGAAGCGGAGTATATCGCTGCAGCTGAAGCAGCAAAGGAGGCAGTTTGGATCCGAAAATTCCTAATTGGATTAGGAGTAGTTCCGTTAGCAGCTGAGCCCGTTCCATTGTATTGTGACAATAACGGGGCTATAGCGCAGGCTAAGGAACCGCTCTCATCAACGATCCAAGCATGTTCTTCGACGTTTCCATCTGATTCGTGAGATCATACATCGTGGCGATGTGAAGATCGAGAAGGTCGCATCAGAGGACAACATTGCAGATCCGCTGACGAAAGCCTTCCTCAGCAAAAGTTTGAGCGACATGTACATAGTTCAGGTGTTAGATGCTTGAGTGACTGGCTATAGGCCAAGTGGGAGATTGTTGGACAATTATGACCCATAGCGTCACTATTTGTAAAAGACATTGTGTTTTTGTACAAATTAATTATGTAGCAATGGAAATTGCCTTTTATCATTTCGTAATTAGATTACTTAAATGTGTGAATGATGAAAGTCCTTATGATTAGTTCCGGATTGAGATGATATGAGACAGTATCAATCCACGAGGTTTAATCATTAAATATCCCTAGTCGTAGTATTATCGAGACTGGACATCGATAATGCGGAATAGACTAGTATCGCACTTGTGCGTGTTATGGAAGCGTAACAGCATAGTTCTCATATATTTAAGTATTGGATACTTATGCAAGTGTGGTAGGAGGTTGTGTTTTACCGATGGTACGGAAAACAGCTTCGCTCTGGATAGACCCCACGGAATCCCATTGGTAGTATGACTATGTGTCTATGGGAGTCCGTATCAGGGTAGGTGTATTTGGTCTTAACCTGAGACTTGACTTGCATGCTAGTACTTGCGACAATCAATACGCTTTGGTTTTGGTCGTCCAGGACTTTAACAGGTTCTGTGTACGCCTCTTCTGGGTTTATTGAGAATCGTAGTGTATTGGGTGTGATGTCAAGACGGAAGTATCACTTCAGTCATATGGAGATGATGGTCACGCAGGGATACAGAACTGGTTCTCTAAAAGGTTGCAACCATCGGGATAATATGACTAGGTCATGATTATCCGATAATAAAGAGACTAGTTGCTAGTGATCCGATATATGCTTCGTACGGGGCAGACACTATTCCAGCCCCAGGCCTTGCATGTGACATCCGATACTGGATCGAGATACGCAATACTACGTATACTACGCCTGACATAGATTATATATTCCATTAAGAATATTTCTGGAGAATTGGGTAGGCATGGCGCTTTGCTAGAAGCCAACCTTGTCTCGTAAATCGGTAAGAACGTAGTACAAGGTACGTACGTGTTCGGATAGTCCGACGACCGGATTTACTGCCAACATATCCAGGGATCTCTTGGGTCGCTTCCCGAAGATTCACCGATGACGTATGATTCGAACTTTATTAATCTGGGATTAATAGCGGAGAGTTTATCTGGGATAAAGTACTATTTGAAGAGAGAGAACGATTAATTTGGAATTAATCGAAAATAATATATTCGATATATTATACGAAATTGGATTTCGACGCGGAATTAAAATTGGATTTTAATTCGGGCTAACGAATTGATTTAGAATTAATTCGCAAGCGACGTGAATAGTAATTTTGCTAGGCATGATTATTTAATTAAATTTGATTTAATTACGACGCAACGGAAAACTCGTTAATTCGGAATTAACGAAACCGAGCCCGGAATGTGTTTGCGACGCCACTCCGATTTTGAATCAAGTGCGGCCGCAAGTCACATCGCGAGTCACATCACTTGTCACTTTAGTGATAGATGTCAAGTCACCTTTTGGTGAGTGACATGCAGTCACTATTCATGATGTTGGTTGGTGTGGGCATTTAATGCCATTTTGGAGCCAAAATTGGCTTTGACTTTTTGGAAAGGTATACCAATTTGGTAATTTTTTCATTATGTTTTTTAGAAAACAAATGAAAACAAAATAAAACACTCCTCTCATTTTCTTTGAGAAAAACGTGGTCTCTCTCCCAATTTAAGCCATTACGTGAGCTTGGAGGAAGGAAGAATTGTTTTTCTTCCAATCTTGCTAGCACAATCAAGGATCAATACAAGGTGATAGGGAAACCGAACTAAGAGCTTGGGATCCATTGGAAGCTTGGAGCTTGTTCATCTTCAACAACAAAAATCAACCATTGGCCGAATACTCAAGCTTCTTGGGAAATTTTTGTTGATCATCACATCCAAAGCCGTTCAATGTAAGTGTGTTTCCGCCACTCTTCCTTGCGTATTCATTATATTTCTATGCTTAAATGATCTTGGGATTAACCTAGAAACCCAACACAAGGTTCACCCCGTAGCATAAGAAAAGTGATCTTGTGTACCTTGCATCGGTACATAGAATGAGCCCTACCTAGGACAGAAATGTGTTGGACAATTATGACCCATAGCATCACTATTGTACAGATCATGGTGTTGTTGTACAAATTAACTATTGTGACAAAGGAAATTTCCATTTTATCATTTGTAATTAGATTACCAAGATATATAAATGATAGAAGGTCCTTATGATTAGTTCCGGATGAGATGATATGAGACAGTATCAATCCACGAAGGTTTAATCATTAAATATCCCTAGTCAGAGTATTATCGAGATTGGACATCGATAATGCGTAAAAGACTAGCATTACACTTGTGTGCGTTGTGGGAGCATAACAACATAGTTCTCATATATTTGGGTATATGATACTCATGCAAGTGTAATAGGAGGTTGTGTTTACCGATGGTACGGGAACAGCTTCGCTATGGATAGACCCATCGGAATTCCATTGGTAGTATGACTATGTGTCTATGGAAGTCCGAATCAGGGTAGGTGTATTTGGTCTTAACCTGAGACTTGCACCGCTAATACTTGCGACAATCAATATACTTTGGTTTTGGTCGTCCAGGGCTTTAACAAGTTCTGTGTACGCCTCTTCTCGGTATAATGAGAATTGTAGTGTATTAGGTGTGATGTCAAGACGGAAGTATCACTCCAGTCATAGTGGAGATGATGATCACGTAGGATACGGAACTGGTGCTCTTATGTACTGCAGTCATCGGGATAATATGACTAGGTCATGATTATCCGATTATAGAGACTAGTTACCAGAGATCCGATATGTACTTCGTACGGGGCAGACACAATTCCAGCCCCAGGCCTAGCACGTGACATCCGATACTGGATTGTAATACGCAATACTATGTATACTACGCCTGATAAAGATCACATATTCCTTTAAGAATATTTCTGGAGAATTGGGTAGGCACGTTGCTTTGCTAGAAGCCAACCATGTCTTGTAAATCGGTAAAAACGTAATACTAGGTACGTACGTGTTCGGATAGTCCGACGACCGAATTTACTACTGCCAACATATACGGGGATCTCATGGGTCGCTTCTTGAAGATTCACCGATGACATATGACTCGCACTTTATTAATCTGGGATTAATTATAAGAGAGAAAATTAATCTGGGATTAATTACAGAGATATTTTATCTGGGATAAAATATCATTTAAAGAGAGAGAACGATTAATTTGGAATTAATCGATAAAATAATATATTCGATATATTATACGAAATTAGATTTCGACGCGGAATTAAAATTGGATTTTAATTCGGGCGAACGAGTTAATTTAGAATTAATTCGCTAGCGACGTGAATAGTAATTTTACTAGGCACAATTATTTAATTGAATTTGATTTAATTACGTCACAACGGAAAATTCGTTAATTTGGAATTAGCGAACCCGAGCCCGGGAGTGTTTGCGGGCCCACTCGCATTTCAAATTCAAGTGCGGCCCACAAGTCACATCACGCGTCACATCACTTGTCAATCAAATGATGAATGTCTTGTCACTTTGAGTGATTGACAACCAGTCACTATTCATGAGTGATGTGAGTTGTTGGAAGGCATTAATTGTCATTTTGGCTCCAAAATTTGTTTGACCTTTTAGAAAGGCATATACAAAGTTTTGGAAATTATTTTTGGCATTAGTTGAATTACGTTTTGGAAACAAAACACAACAACACACTTCCTCCTCTCTCCCCCCCCCCCCCCACAATCGGCTATGGAGCCAATTTTTTTCTCTCTTGTAACCATGAGCCTAGGATTCATTTTTCTTCATGATTTTGTTGCAAAATCACAAGAGCTAGCACTCAAATGAGTCATCCAAATGTGATAGGGAAACCCACCCATGGGCATGGAATCACATATAAAGCTTGGAGCTTGGAGATTCAAAATGAAGCACAAAAATTGGTCATTGCCGTGAGCTTCCAAGGAGGAGCAAAAAGAAGATTTTGTGTTGTTCCTCGCATCGCAAAAGCCGATCATTGTAAGTATGATTCTGCCACACTTTTTTATTGTATTCACACATGATTTCTTTGCTTAAATTGATCTTGGGACTAACCTAGAAACCCAACAATGGTATCAGAGCATTGTTTAAGCATGAAATTGGAATTATGGTAAAATTGGGTAAAAATGATTTGAGCATGTTTTGATGAAATTGATTGTTGATATATGCTTGAATGATGATAACATGGTGTTATGCATGATCAATTTGATGAAAATTGGATTGGATCAATTTTTCCCCAAATTTGAGGCTTGGCTGAAAGTTTAGTGTTGCCCTAAGTCATGGTGATTTTTGATTTTGATCATTGGATGAGTTGAAATCATTTGGGAAATGTTGATTTAAGATTTAATTGGATTGAATTCAGAATCGGACATAAAACCCTACATTTGCCGTGAGTGATAGCATGGAAAATGATTGATTTTTTTATTCAATTGTGTTGGACATAAGTTGATGATGATAAGCATAATTAATTGAGTAAATTGGTGTTTTGGAAATATTAATTTGGTTAATTAATTATGGCTATACACTTTAATTAATTAATTATGAAATTTGGAATTTTGTGATTTAATTAATTGGGCTTATTTTGGAATTGGGCTTGAAAAGTTGTAATTGGGCTTAATGGGCTTGGTTGGGCCAAGTTTGGTTTAGGCTAAATTGGTTGAATCCAATTGGGCCCAAAACCATATCCATAAAGTCCAAATATAATAAATGGACCTTTAATATTAATTGGGCATAATGGGCCTAAATTGGTTCCTTGGCTAATAAGGGTGATTCCTTAAATGGGCTTTGGAATTTGGATTTGACCCATATTGACCAAAGTCCATGCCTTATGAAATTAATTGAAGCCTATTGGACTTTAATTAAATTGACATTGGATGTTAATTGGGCTTTGAGACCCGTAATGATTAGATTTAGAATCTAAGTCGTAAAGGCTCATTAATAAAGTGTAATATTTTATTTAGAATTAAATATTGAATTAGTATTAAATAAAAATTAAATTGGATTTAATATTGTAGTTTAATATAATTCAAGAATTCGTACTTTGAGTACTTATTCGTAATACGAGTCGGACTCGCGCAAAATCAAATCGTTGTTTGAACATTGGATGGTCATTAATTTCAGATTAATTAATTGGATTAGATTATTGATAACATGCTTTGTGTGAATACATGGATGTGATGTATGAATAATATATATCGGATGGATATTAGATGGGTGAGGGCAATTTTGGAAATTATTGTAATAAATTTAGAATTTAATAAATTGGACCTGCGTGTCCAGCCTATTACCTCTTGACTCTTTGTATTTCTCTCTCTCACCTATTCCCCTCAATGTAAATGAGGTTTCTTTAGAAGTGTTATGTAATAGGGTAGAAGTAAATATTGTGCTAGCGGGAGAGAGCAAAGGGAGAGATTTGTTCTAGGAACAATGTGTTAAGTATCCATCCGCATATCATTGTTATATTATTTATACGCGCCTTATTATGTATTTAGAATGTATGTTTAAGGGTGTATGATGATGAGACCTTAACAAAGATAATTAATTGGTTGCCAATTACGCGAAAAATCCTCAACACATATTAAGCGTTTTTTCCTTCCATTGAGTGATTCTTACTCAAGATCCAAGATTGGCATTGGTTTGTTGGCCAAAGTCAAGACCTTTGTCCGTCGCGGATGTGTTTGAATCATGAAGGCTTTGTTCCATATCGGTGCCTTGTCCAAGTTGTGATTTGTTGGCCAAAGTCAAGATCACTTCTTGTCCATCGACATCGATTACGAAGCTTTCCATGGTCAATGGGTTCCGCTTAACTGGGATCATTAAGTTTGTTGTGCCAAAGCCAAGACTTAGTTTTTCAGAGGAAAAAGGTTAGGAAATATATTGGATATATTGGCATATATAAGATATATGTTTCGGACTTGGATGTCCACCTACTGGATCTAGGAATTGGATTGGATCCAATTGATCTTAGAGATCTACCTAGTTAGTATCATACAATTTGTTGGCCAAAGTCAAGATTGTGTGTTATTTAACGGGATCCTAGCCCACTAGGAAACAAGGTTTCCCGAGTACTCCTAGAGGGTTAGAGGCTCGCCGAAAATAGTGGGATGCAAGTATTAAATTTGCAATATTCGTTTAGTTACTTGCCAATACGCGCTCATTTCAATTTTTCGTCAATAATTAATATATTAGTTGGACTAATATTTAATAGTTGTTTTAATTAAACAGTTGGACTGTATTCAAACTATTTCAATTAATAGTTGATTTTATAATTGGATTATAGTAATCAATATAATTGAATTTAACCATTAAATTATAGTTAATTATATATTTAGACTATAGTAATCATTATAATAAATAATACCTAAAATCATTGATTGGATAGTTGGACTATAGCAATCAAGATAATTGAAAGATTAGCGTTTAAAATATAAACCTGGGTGAAAATATTTTAAACGGCTTTAATTTTCAAATTGGGAATAAAACCTCATGATAGTCCTGGACACTAAGAAGTTATTCTATTTGATAGAACAACCTCTTGGGCCTAAGCCCGGAGTTGAGCAAATAAGTAGAACATATATTTGGAATATTCATGTGATGATAACTTAGTGCTTAATCCATTATGCTTACCGCAAAGACTCCTTGATTTCTTAGTCAGAACTAAGGATTAGATCCTTATAGTATGATATTGAAATTGAAGGATCTTCATATATCTATCCTTAGATCTTAGAAGTAAAAATTGCAATAGAAAACTCTTGAAGAGTTAATGGCTATACTCAATGAGACAAAGCCAGAGTTTGCAAAAGGGCAAGAAGCACGAGGCGCATCTTACTTCGACATTCCAGAAAACCAAGGCTAGGCCGAGGCTTATGGGTGTGGAAAATGGTAAAGGCAAAATCATTATAATCTTCTGGGAAGACAAAATACATATCCCAATATGTCTGCTTAAATTATGGCAAACGAGGTCACAGAAGCGTGACTGCCGTATGGACAAGGCAGACATGAAGGAAGAGAAGGCGGGGCAAGGCTCTGACTTCAAGTCTGTTTGTCATAAACATGTTCACTACTAGTATTAAAATTGGAT
This sequence comes from Zanthoxylum bungeanum, assembly GCA_019454045.1. NCBI lineage: Eukaryota > Viridiplantae > Streptophyta > Magnoliopsida > Sapindales > Rutaceae > Zanthoxylum > Zanthoxylum bungeanum. Next base: position 20,507 of record SKCR01027765.1, read on the forward strand.
TTTAGATACTAAATGTGGTACATATATATGTACTGATGTGCAGAAAATTGCTGATAAGTAGATACTGACTTCAGTTGAGATCTATCTGCGAATTGAAAACGGGATGAAAGTCGTTGTTTTAAACGTCGATACCTAAGTTTAGAACTAACCCTTCGGGTGTGACTTAAATTAGGAAACTGTTACAATGTAACTAGTTTGACTAGAAACATTATCTCTACATCAGGGTTTAACCCGTTGCGGGTATACCTTATATTCTAGAACACTAAAGTGTTTTATTTATAAAGATGATATTGAGAAAAACACATTAGATGTGAATAACAGTATTTATATTTTGAATATAAATGAATCTCATACATATGGCATGACAAACAAATAGCTCAAACTGATTTGATCAGATGAGACTTATTTGTGGCATTGTTGTCTGGGACACATTAACAAGACTCGTATATCCACACTTTTGAAGAGTGGATACTAGGACGGATTTGATCATATTCAAATGATGTCTACGAATCTAGTTTATTAGGCAAAGTGCCTATAACACCTTTTACTTGGTAAAAGTGTAAGTGCCACTTATCTGTTAGCCCTCATTCATAGTGACGTAAGTGGGCCCATGTCTAGCTAGGCTAGAGGTGGATATGAATACTTCGAAACCTTTACAGATGTGGCATCGCGTTATGGTTATATGTTTCTTTTGAAACACGAATCAGAAACTTTTGATTAATCAAAGAGTTTCGACACGAAGTAGACAACAGATCGGCTAAAGTATTAAACCGTCACGGTTAGACCATGATGGAAAATACTTAAGAATAAGTTTCTAAAATACATGAAAGAGTATAGTATTCTTTCAATGAGGACTCCTCCCGGAACACGTCAATTTGACGGTGTGTCCGAACAGAGAAATCGAACCTTGTTGGATATGATAAAGTTAATCATGAGTCGCTCTTAGCTACCATTTCCTTCTGGGGATAAGCATTAAACAGTGCAAAACTTATTTTGAATAAGGTTCCATAAAAATATGTTTGACAGATTTCATATTAGATATGAACAGGAAAGAAACTGGGTTTCTCATTCCTGTAGATTTGGGAATGCTGGGCATATGTTTGGATGATACCAAACTAAAACCCAAATTGGATAAGTGCCTAAGTTGTGGGTTATCCTAGGGAAAACTAAAGTATAGTACTTATACACCTCACTAAGAACAATGTAATTGTTGCTCGCCATGCGGTTTTCCTAAGGGAATACCGATATGCAGGGTAAGTGGGAGGAAAGTAAAACTCGATGAAAATAGAGTAATACTATTCTAGGCACCGATTTTAATGGAACACAATAGTTCATCAAGGATGAAAATATACCAATAATCTTCAAAAACACAAGAACCGCGATAGTCGGAGAGATTCAGAAAACAATCTCGGAGGTATGGGTTTCTGATATCACCTCGTAAAGATGTCAATCTTATTGAGGAATATGAACTGACTACGTATGAGGAAGCGATACAAGGTATCGACTCCCTATTATGGCAAAGTGCCATGATGTCCGAATGGATTCCATGTATACCAACCATGTTTAGACACTGGTTGTTGTACCGGAAGGCAGTGCCTATTGGTACTATGTGAGTCTTCAAGGAAGACATACATAGATGGCAACATACCAACGTACGAAGCTGGGCTTGTAGCGAAAAGGTATCGTTATCAACATTGTGTCGATTACGACGAAACCTTTTACTCATTGTCATGGTTAAATCCATTTGGATAATGCTTGCCAATGCTGCATGTTTCATTTATGAAATATGACAGCTGAAGTCAAAACCGATTTCCTTAACGGAAACCTTTTGGAGGATGTTTACAACATCCTGACGGTTTTGTCGTACCAAAACAAGCAAATAAGGTTTACAAGTTAATTCGATCCATTTATGGATTGAAGCAAGCATTGCGTTCTTGGAATTATCGTTTTGATGTAATCATAATGGTATATGATTTAATTCAAAATGAAAATGATTCTTGTGTATATAAGGAAGTTAGTGGGAGCGCACTGACAATGAATGTCCTAAGTAATGATGATATATCATTTCTTGGAAATGACATTCCCATAATACAATCGGTGAAAGCTTGGCTTTCATGAAAATTCTCCGTAGAATTCTTGGGAGAGACAACCTTTATTCTAGGAATAAGGATCTACTGGGATAGATCTAAAAGTTGTTGGCACTCTCCGAGAACTCGTACATTGAAATAAATGTACGCGACCTGGTGTCTCATATGTTTTGAGCATATAGATTCACAATCAGGCCAATCCAAATGATAGTCACTGGATTGATGTTAGGAACATCCTTAAGTATCTTAGAGGAACTAAGGATGCTTTCTTAAGCTATGAAGAAGGAGAACTTGAAGTGACTGGGTTCACTGTTGCAAGTTTCCTAACCGATTATAACGACTATAAGTCCCAATAACGGTACTATAAAGTTTGAATAACGGAACAGTGAGCTGGAAATCTTCCAAGCAAATACTGTTGCCGAATAAACAACAAAAGCGGAATATTGCTGCAGCTGAGGCAGCAATATAAGCCATTTGGGTCGATAATATCCTAATTAGATTAGGAGTAGTTCTGTTAGCAGCTGAGCTAGGCTACAGCACAAGCTAAAGAATTAATGGTCTCATCAACGATCCAGATATATACTTCAATATTCATCTGATTCGTTCGGATCATACAACATCGTGACGATGTGATGATCGAATAAATCGCATCAGATGATAACCATGCAAATCCGCTGACGAAAGTATTTCCTCTAGAAGTTTGAGTGAACCGTACATAGTTTCGGTGTAGGACACTTGAGTGATTTGGTATAGGCCAAGTGGGAGATTGTTGGACAATTATGACCCATAGCATCACTATTTGTACAATCATGGTGTTGTTGTACAAATTAACTATGTGACAAAGGAAATTGCTCTTTTATCATTTGTAATTAGATTACCAAGATATATAAATGATAAAGGTCCTTATGATTAGTTCCGGATTGAGATGATATGAGACAGTATCAATCCACGAAGGTTTAATCATTAAATATCCCTAGTCGTAGTATTATCGAGATTGGACATCGATAATGCGTAATAGACTAGTATTACACTTGTGCGCGTTGTGGGAGCATAACAACATAGTTCTCATATATTTGGGGTATAGATACTCATGCAAGTGTAATAGGAGGTTGTGTTTACCGATGGTACGGAACAGCTTCGCTCTGGATAGACCCCTCGGAATTCCATTGGTAGTATGACTATGTGTCTATGGAAGTCCGAATCAGGAGGTGTATTTGGTCTTAACCTGAGACTTGCACCGCTAATACTTGCGACAATCAATATACTTTGGTTTTGGTCGTCCAGGGCTTTAACAAGTTCTGTGTACGCCTCTTCTGGGTATATTAGAATCGTAGTGTATTGGGTGTGATGTCAAGACGGAAGTATCACTCCAGTCATAGTGGAGATGATGATCACGTAGGATACGGAACTGGTCTGCTCTTATGTACTGCAGTCATCGGGATAATATGACTAGGTCATGATTATCCGATTATAGAGACTAGTTACCAGAGATCCGATATGTGCTTCGTACGGGCAGACACAATTCCACAATTCCAGCCCCAGGCCTAGCACGTGACATCCGATACTGGATCGAATACGCAATACTACGTATACTACGCCTGATAAAGATCACATATTCCTTTAAGAATATTTCTGGAGAATTGGGTAGGCACGGTGCTTTGCTAGAAGCCAACCATGTCTTGTAAATCGGTAAAAACGTAGTACTAGGTACGTACGTGTTCGGATAGTCCGACGATCGGATTTACTGCCAATATATCCAGGGATCTCATGGTTCGCTTCCCGAAGATTCCCGATGACGTATGACTCGCACTTTATTAATCTGAGATTAATTATAAGAGAGAAAATTAATCTGGGATTAATTACGGAGATATTTTATCTGGGATAAAATATCATTTAAAGAGAGAGAACGATTAATTTGGAATTAATCGATAAAATATATATTCGATATATTATACGAAATTAGATTTCGACGCGAAATTAAAATTGGATTTTAATTCGGGCGAACGAGTTAATTTAGAATTAATTCGCTAGCGACGTGAATAGTAATTTTGCTAGGCATAATTATTTAATTGAATTTGATTTAATTACGTCGCAACGGAAAATTCGTTAATTTGGAATTAGCGAACCCGAGCCCGGGAGTGTTTGCGGGCCCACTCGCATTTCGAATTCAAGTGCGGCCCACAAGTCACATCACCGTCACCTCACTTGTCAATCAAATGATGATGTCTTGCCACTTTGAGTGATTGACAAACCAGTCACGATTCATGAGTGATGTGAGTTGTTGGAAGGCTTAATTGCCATTTTGGCTCCAAAATTTGTTTGACCTTTTGGAAAGGCATATACAAATTTTTGGAAATTATTTTTGTAATTGGCTTAGTTTATTAGGTTTGGAAACCAAAACACAACAACACCTTTCCTCCTCTCTTCTCCCCACAATCGCCCTGAGCCAATTTTTCTCTCTTGTAACCATGAGCCTATGATTCATTTTTCTTCATGATTTTGTTGCAAAATCACAAGAGCTAGCACTCAAATGAGTCATCCAAAGATGATAGGGAAACCCACGCATGGGCATGGAATCACATATAAGGCTTGGAGCTTGGAGATTCAAAAATGGAGCACAAAAATTGGTCATTGCCGTGAGCTTCCAAGGAGGAGCAAAAAGAAGATTTTTTGTTGTTCCTCGCATCGCAAAATCCGATCATTGGAAGTATGATTCCGCCATACTTCTTTATTGTATTCACATATGATTTCTATGGTTAAATTGATCTTGGGACTAACCTAGAACCCCACAAATGGACTTACCATGAGTGTGGGAGAAATAAGTCGGAAGGATATATGTTGTTTTCATAACCACTTGCAAGTCATGCATCTCATGCATACACGCATCATGTTAACCCTTGTATCTTAAAAGCCATCATAGATATCCGTTGGTTTAGGAAAAAGAAGACTTGTCAATAAGAGTTTAGCAAACATGGATATCGGGGAAAAGGAAACCGAGGAACAGGAAAATTTACGGCAAAGATAGAAAGACCATTGTGAAAGAAAAAAGAGAAAAGAGAAAAGAAAAAGAGAAAAAAAGAAAAAAAATTTAATTATTTTAGTCCTTAATAGTTAGACATAAGTCCGATGATGAAATTGTTTATTTTAGGGTGAAACCTTATAAACGATAAGTTCTTGATGTGCTTTTATCCGATACTTTGAGTAGTTGATCTATGTTAGACTCGTAAGCACTTTTATGTAGGTTTTTAGCAGTGGAAACCTAAGTAGTTGACAAAGTGACTAGTTGAAGAAATTACAGGTCGGTGAATGACATTTGCTTAGATGTCTATCCTGATTTGCTTGTGTTATGATGTGTGGTATGGTTGAAAATAAAAGAAAAGTCTCTAAAGAAAATAAATTGAACCACCTATAACCGATAAGCGTGAAGCTACCCATGGGCGAGTATTAGGACCACCATGAGGAGAAATGCTACCTTAAAGGGTAGGTGTGTTGAAAAAAAAAGAAAAAGAAAAGAAAAGGAAAAAAAAGAAGTTCAAAACGAAAAGAAAAAAAAAGAGACAAAAGAGAAAGAAAATCATACCGCATTGAGCACAGAAAAGCAACTGCAGGGCATAATTGAGACATCTAGGTTGGTTTGACCTATCGATCCCAATTTTTTGACGAAATCATTGAGTTGGCTTACCTGGGGATGAATTTGCAAAGGAACCTTTGCAAACACACACTTTGAGTCTGGCTTAGATCATTTATTCAAAGACTTGGATTTGAGTTGCATTGAAGGTTCTCTGGTTTCAATAATGGGCATTCTTTGAGGGCAATAATATGTGTAACTATTGGGAATATTTCGTACCATGTAATATAGTATGATGATATGGAATGCCACATCATGTAGTCCACCTTGACATAGTGCAAACAATAGAGAGCAAAAAGCTAAGCCAAGTCTGGGGGCGACCAGTCTACCACCCTGCGAATAAGGGATGTATCAAGAACTTGAGCCATGAGACAAAAGAGAATTGAACAATCACCAGAAAAGAACCAGCAAAAGGAAATTATAAGCAGACTCGGGGGCGACCAGAGACATTTGTAGGCGAATGGTACCAGGAGCACAGGAAAGCCTAACCCATCGGAATAGGAAATACATCCATGCATACATGCATACACGTCACATACACGTATTTTTTGTTTTTTTTTGTTCACAGGTTTTGAAGAAAATAAAAAACGGCAAGGACAAGCAGTTTTGGGGAATGAATCCCCAGGGTCGAGGCCCACATTATCAGCAGTTTCGGGAATGAATCCCATGGTCGAGGCCCACATTATCAGCAGTTTCGGGAATGAATCCCAGAGTCTAGGCCCACATTATCAGCAGTTTCGGGAATGAATCCCATGGTCGAGGCCCCATTATCACCAGTTTCTGGAATGAATCCCAGGGTCTAGGCCCACATTATCAGCAATTTCGGAACGAATCCCACGGGTGGTTCGGGAACAAAGCCCAGGGGTCAAAAGCACCTCGCCATCACAGTCAACACAATTCGGGAATAAAGCCCAGAGAACCAAGCCCACTCTCTACAGAGCTCGGGATAAAACCCAGGGAACAAAGCCCACATTCAGTACAGCTCGGGAACAAAGTCCATAGTCAACACAATTCGGGAATAAAGCCCAGTGAACAATTCCCACTCTCACACAGTAACGGTTCAGAAATGGACCACCTCACAGTAACAGTTCGGGAATGGACCACCTCACAGTAACGGTTCGGGAATGGACCACCTCACAGTAACGGTTCGGGAATGGACCACCTCACAACTCAAATCGGGAACAAGACCCGCAACTCTATTCGGGAACAAGACCCACAACTAAAATCGGGAACAATACCAACAATTCAATTCGGGAACAAGAACGACAACTCAAATCGGGAACAAGACCCACAATTCAACTCAGGAACAAGACCCACAATTCAAATCGAGAACAAAACCCACAACTCAAATCGAGAACAAAACCCACAACTCAAATCGGGAACAAGACCCACAACTAAATCGGAACAAGACCCACAACTCAAATCGGGAACAAGACCCACAACTCAATCCGGGAACAAGACCCTCAGCTCAATTCGGGAACAAGACCCTCATATCAAATTGGGAACAAGACCCAAACTCAAATTGGGAACAAGACCCACAACTCAAATTGGGAATAAGACCCACAACTCAAATTGGGAACAAGACCCACAACTCAGTTCGGGAACAAGACCCACTCGGTGGTTCGGGAACAAGACCCAGAGGTCACAGGGCCTCGCCATCAATCTCAACTCAGTAACGGTTCGGGAAAGAATCATCTTTCATCAAGTAACGGTTCGGGAATGAACCATGGGTCAAGCACCTCGTCATCAAATCAACTCAGTTTGAAGCGTCTCAAAACAACAGGTAAGTTCGGCAACAGCTGGCGAGCCAGGTAAGTAAAAATGCATGCATGACTTTGATAGGATTGTCACTGTCACACACTGCACAAGTCCCATCAAAGTAGGGGCGACTGTAGACACTGCATTTTTGCATGAAAGCCCAATGATGAGCCTCGTATGGAGGCACTACCCTTTAAGTTGCGGAAGTCCCGGGAAACAGACGTCAAAAGGGAAAAATTCAAGAAATAAATACATCAACAAATTTTACTGGCTATTTAGCCTCGGATTCGCCCGATTAATCTCTGTTTTAAAATATTAAGCTTCGGCCCAAAACCCCCACACCCATCCAAAGTCCATTTCGCCCAAGCCCAATCCAAAATAATTAAAACATTTAAAACACATGTTTAAATTAAATCAAATCCAATTAAATCAAATCAAATCAAATCAAATCCCCCTTCCTAAATTAAATAAATCAAATTCCGAATTAAATAAAACACATGTCCAAATCAAATAAATCAAATCAAATTTCTTTCCTAAATTAAATATATTCCCCACCAATTACACAATATACTTTCCTTATAACAAACTAATTAAAGATATCCCTCATTATTGCATGATCCTTATTTCCTTCTCATGCGAGGAAAACCCTAGCCCACTCTTATAAAAAGGGACATAAACCAAACCCCTCCCCTAGAGCTCATTCACGGCAATAACAAAAAAACACCCATATGCTCAATCTCTCACACCATCGTAACTATTTTCCCTTTCCCTCCCACGTGAAACACTAGCAACTCTCACAGCCCCCTCACCGATAATAATAAAACCTGCAACTCACGCACAGCCAACTAGTAACAACCCTCACACTTCCCTCTCACTCACGTGAAACAACAAAAACAAACCCTAGACCTGACGTCTCTCCTGACACTCTCTCTCACTCGGTGAGACAACAAAGAAACCCTAGCTTTCTACACGGCCACTGTCTCCTTCCTCTCCTCGCTTGCACATGAAGACCAGAAACCCTAACAGCCATCTGCTCTCTCTCTTCACGCATTAAGCCCCCACCAACTCCATTCTCGAAAAAAAAAAAACCTAAAAGATCCCCGTCATTTTCCCCTCTCTCCACACTCTCTCTCTCATTCCACACACACACAAAGCCAAAACAAATAAACCCTAAATAATCTCAACTCTCTTGAACCTCTATCTGGTTCCCAACAAAAACTATCGAAAAACCCTCAACCAGACCTCACCCCCCTCATCTCTCTTAACCTCTAGGCAGCCTTCTTCATACTCTCAAACATCACAAAACACTGCAACAAACTAACCCTAAACTAACAAAACAAAACAGCCTTCACCGAGCAAATAACCTCCATCGCGCCACCAACTGACTCACAGACGGCCACTCACAAAAATCAAACAAGAAACCCACCAAGAGAATGGCAATGTGCGCGTGCAAGCTTAACAATAATCCCACATCTGTTGCGTATGAGGTATGCTTCAAATGATCGGCTATCCATGAGATGGGCTTTATGTGACTGCAAACAAGCAGCCCATGCATGATCCACCGCAAGTAGCCAAATGCTCCATCTTACGCATGCTGCCCAGGAAAAGCCCCCATACACCCTCTCTCTCTCGGCACTTAACCAAAAGAAGCCATAAACACGTCAGACGCATAAGCCACACACAAACAGGACACCGACACAGACTTCAGCCCCCTCACCGACACAACCAATAGACAAACCAACAAACATTAACACACTAAAGCCACCCAAACCGTGAAGTATAAGCCACCTGACCGATACAAAACCTAGACCAAAAATAGTGGCCAAATAACCCCTGAAAACAGCCCCCCCCCCCAAACCACCGAAATACCCTTGAGAACAGAACCCAAAATAGCGAGTGGAAACAGCGAGTGAAAATAGAGAAAACAGTGAGCGAAAACAGTGAATGAAAACAGAGAAAACAACGAACTAGTGAAAACAGCGGAAATGTTAACCCTTCCGGCGACATCCCAACACACTCCCGAGAAGCGACTTAAAAGGTAAGACCTGAGGGCACCCTTTTATTTACTCTCGTTCATCTTTTTCAATTATTTATTAGTATTTCTTCGCATGTATATTGTTGGTTCATGTATGTTATTGTTGTTGGATGAATGATTTTGTGCTATCTCTCGTGGTATATCGGATGGAAAACCAGATGTAAATTCCGTAGTCGAATCCGAATGGACGGTAGTGCGGTCTGAACTTGGGATACAACTCCACGTACTACTTGAGAAACACACATATTTCATTTTATCTAATCTTGTGTTTATCCATGGTTCATTAGAAATAGCACGTTATCTCCATGCATGATTTAGTTATTTCTTTCGCATTAGGAACTTAATTGTATCTCTTCAATGTTTATGTTTAAACAATTATTATTTATTCATATTTCCGCATTTATCAACTTAATGTGTTCATGAGATTACGTGTTTGCTTTTATTTTATTTACTTCTATGCATGCAAACTTAGATGTAGGTTTTACTCCTATGTATGCAAACTTAGATATAGGTTGTATGCAAACTTAGATATAGGTTGTATGCAAACTTAGATATAGGTTATTCTTGCATGTGTATGTTGAGTATACTTGGTTATATTATTGCGCGAATCCGTTCATTACAATTGGCATAAGTAAGGGACCGTTCCGAACCCAACGGTTTGAGGTCTTCCCTTGCGAGGGGTGATTGCGGCCTTAAATCATTTCCCAGTTCACACTGGGTGGCGACTCCATTTTTATTTCTCTGGTTTAGTCCCCCGCGGGCTACTCCGTACTCCCGACCGGGCCGAGAGCCCGGACAGCGTCACCGATTTCTGTGTCCTACAATCTCTCCAGGCTTCAGTTTCTTACTTTCCTTCAGCACCTGCAACGAATTGCAAATATGAACAGGACAAGCAGAATCTAAAATCCAGCTGGATGAAACAGCTTCACAAGCCAAATAGATATCAATAACAGGAAAAATAAATGTATCTGATGTAGATGCTCTCTCCTTCATCAGTTGGGCAAAGTAGTCAGGACAGTTCCTTTTCCAGTGTCCGACTTTGCTGCAATGATGGCATTTTTCGTCAGAAGCCCTATTGGGCTTTGTTATCTTACCTTGCGGTTGAGAACCAAAACACTTTTTCTTCTTCTTCACTTTCGTCTTTTTTCCCTTTGACCAAGTCTGGGAAGAAGCAGAAAGTGAAGTAGGTTTCGGAGGGTGAGTCGGTACTCCCTTCCTTAAGTCCTCTTCCGCCGTGAGCAGCATCCTATGCAGCTCATGGTAGGTACAGATAATCGCATTCATGTTGAAGTACATCACGAATTGGCGATATGAAGCTGGGAGCGAACTAAGAATGACACTCTTACCGAGAATGTCATTCAGAGGGAGATTATGTTGCCTCAATTGATCGATCAAATCGATCATGTGAAGAACATGCGAGCTCACAGCTTGCCCCTCGTCCAGTCGTGCATCGAACAGTTCCATCGCAACTTTGTGAACACCAACTTGTTCTTGGTTCTGAAACAATTCTCGTAATCGCGTCATCATACTATACGCATCTAACATGCCATAGTATTATTTCTTGAGTCCCGGTGTCAGCGAACTTAAGATGTATGATTTAACTTTTAAATCATCATCTTTCCAAGCTTGGAAAACTTGGCGTTCCTCCGGTGTTGCGTCCTCAGCCACATCAAGGGGCAGTGGACCCTCAAGAACATATGTCAACTTCTCAGAATCAAGGACAATCTTCAAATCCAAGTCCCAATCAGCGAAGTTCTCAGCGCCTTTGAGTTTGTTCGTATCCAACATACGCGCAAACTGATTAGTAGATGGTGCCGTCACTGTAGATTTATCATATAGATTACAAAAAACGGTTAACATATATAAAATAATTTCAAATAATATCAAAAGCATTAACTAGATCATGTATTTTTAATCTAAAAATGCCCCTCCCACTAAATCATGCAAAACTGTAATCCCCAAACAGAATACAATGATTTAATAATTAAATTAAATACAAATAGTGAAAGGTGGATCCCATGAATATATTTCAGCTCACAGCAGAGGCATGGTCTCGCCTACGTATATTCATCAGGTAGACAACTCATTGTCAATCACTCAATAGTGACTCATTGGTTTTCCGGTCCTGGTCGTTTCTCGTTGTGACAGCTTGGGCACGTTCACAAGGAGACGTACCAAGGTTAAACTCGTCAATGATAAACTCAAGCTACTTGCGTAACCTGACAGCTTGGGCACGTTCAGGATTCCACTTTCGCTCGAATTTATCTAGTATCTAATATACATCCGACATAAATAAATCTCTATCGGCTACACCCTCACAGCAAAGGCACAGTCTCGGATGTAGTCACGGAAAAATATTCATAAACCGTATTGACAAGACGGATCATGTAATATGCATCAAATACATAATTCACATAAAACCTTTTTAATTAGGGATTTTCCGCAAAAGATGTTTTTTAATTTATTTAATCAAATTAAATAAATACATGCATGTAACAAGTAAAGAATAAATTAAACATTGAATTTAAAAGGCATAATCATATTAGGGTGGCCAGAATCAGACTCGCTCTGATACCATTTTGTATGGATTTTTTGGCGAAAATCCGGTAACGTAAAATAGTGGAAAATCAAAATTTTCCGATTTCAAAATTTTTCTTGGATTAATTAAATAAACTTATTTATTTAATTATCCAATTATCAAATTCTGAAAAATTACACAAGATATCAAATTTCTTGATAATTACCGAATTGCCCCATAACTTTGCAAATTGATCATTTTAGTCCAAAATATCAAATACAATTTTGGATGATTCTAAATCACTTCTAAAGTGTTTTTTCAACATATCAAATACATCAAAATCATATTTGCAACAAATCCCCAAACTTTTCTGAAAATGCCGAGAGCACCCCATATTTTCAGTTTATTACAATTTGGTCCTTTTGTGTTCTAAACATGCCAAGATCAAATCCAATCAACCCAAAAATTTACATGCATCATATACACTCCATAATACATCACATTTATGAAAAGACCCAATTTTGGAATAGGTTATGAACCCTAATTTTTCAATTTCATCAAATTGACCAATTTTACCAAATCTTTAAAATCCAACACTTTAATACATTCAATACTTCACCAAACAAGCCTCACCACATTGAAATAATTCTAGAAAATTTCCAGGTCACCAAGGAGTGGCTCAACAACTCTAGAATGGCAACTTGATTTTTAAAGAATCAAAAGTAAGCCTTTGAAACCATTTCAAGGTTACTTACATGCATATATCTTTCTTCAAATTTCACAACCAATTAAACACAAACTATAAGAGTAAAGATAACATCAAAGCATCACAAATGAAGCTAAGCATGTTAGAAACATATTTCATGTTGAAGACTTTAAAGCAAAACTTACAAATAGCAAAGATTTCCAAACTTTTTCTTTTAGGCTTCAAGCTTTTCTCTCAACTACTTTTGTGTTATTTTTGGTGTCTAATGAACTTATGGAACCCTAAAATGAAACAAAACAATTTATACTTGCTCCAAAAAATGCCCTTGGCCGAATGGTGTAGTAAAGAAATATCTAGATATTTCAATTTTGTTTCATTTAAAGCTTTATCAACTTGTTTTGTAAATCATTACAACTTTAATGAATTTATTCAACAAGTCAACAAAAGCAACTAAGTCATTAAAATAAATATCACAACTTAGGATATTTATATTTTTAATTAATTTAATTATTTAACAATTAAATAATTATTTAAATACAAATATATTAAATATATGTATTATATTTACATTAAATATCAAATACATATATATTTATGATATTAGTCAAATATCTCAA